>JAVCKT010006697.1:0-10913 GCA_032273925.1 Rhynchotus rufescens
AGAGGGCCAATTGTAGAGGCAGCAAAGCTGGGAGGTGGCGGCTCAAAAGCATTGTCCAGAGGCTCCAGTCACCATCTACAACTGGCTCCAGTCACCATCTACATCTGTAGTTGTTCACTACAACACACTTTCGGGTAGAAGGTGTACAGAACAATTCATGGTAGCGAAAACTTAATAAACACTTTAAAAAAATAGTTTCTAAATGTAAAATAACAGTTATCAGACAAAGTAAGACCACTGCCTTTTCCTAATTTCTTTTTTCCTTTGGGAGAGCAAGGAGCTGTATTGTTTTGTCTTCTGCCTTCAAGACCATTAACAACACATCCTGAACTGAGTTTAGTTATTGATACATTCGTCAAAATCCGTCTTTGGTCAGTGTCTGAAAAGAAATACCTGCCATTACATTTCCCACTGCTGATTTAGATATTGGTAAGACTGGATCAAATTAGGTGTGCAAAGGCCTGGGGCTTATCTGGTTTCTCAGCGCTACTAGTTTTCTGATGTTTGACCACCAAGATGATGACTGTTCTTGGACAGAGCCTGACCTGGCACAAAAGGGCTTTCATCAGAGACTGGGACATGCAGATTTACATTCCTCCTCAAGTTTTCAGAGTCATTGGTACCATAGTGTATCATGTCATCTCTCAGATATATGAGCATTGACATTATCTTTTTTTTTTTTCCTTTTTCTGAGAATCACAGTTGGGGTGTATATGCCTACCTCTGAATGAAATCATCAAACGTACATATTTCAGGGGAGAGAGGCAGTGGGGAAAAAGCAGTGGCTATGATATCACTGTCAATAATTTTTATAGGCTTAAGGATCCGAATATGTTTTTCGGGTTACTTGATTATACAGGTTCTTTTTATCCTAATAATATTATACCTAAGCAAAAGATCTGCATTATACACCTGACATCCCTAAGGGAGGAAAGGCATGGGGAATCCCCTTGAATTTTTATTTAATATTTTCCTTTTTCCTTTGTGCTTTCCTTTGAATTAATGGAAGATAAATTTATAGATCTAATTGCCACTAGTTACAAGAGCTGAATTTGTGCTGATTTGAATATATTGCTCATTGAATTTACATATTTAACAAACTTACTTTTATTGTTCAAATGAGTTAACTTTTAAAAGAAAGACATCATTGATCAAAATGCAGTTCAGTGAATTAGATTTGCATCTCAACCTTCACTTATTTAAATATACATTTTAAAAAATTATTCATGGAAACAGATGCATGAACTTTTTCCTTATTACAACTGGAGATGGCCCAGAGCATTGGTCTAATTTCCCACAGACCTCAAGGAAACTTACAATCAGTTGCAGGTTTAAAATTCTCTTTTAAAAATATTCCTAGCTATATAGTGAATTTGAAATATTTGAGTGAAGGTATTCAAATATAAAAAGACTTAGAGTTTTATACAGCTTTCTAATGTGAATTCTGCAACCGCACTATGTCTCTCAAGCAAGCTTCAGAGCAGAAATCTAGGTCTATTGACACTAATTACTAGCAACTAGAGCAACTATCCCTCTGAAAATTCAACCAAGATTTGTAAATTACTTAAGGTCTACTGAACATCTATTTCGATGGATAAATTTGCTGCTTCCTGAAAATTGCTCATTTGACTTGATTTTCAAGTCTATTTGTACTCTAGAGACAGTATAGAAAACACCTAGATTTCTAACATAATACTTTGTATGTCACTGATGACATCACAAAATTGCACTGTTCAAACTCCTAAGACTCCTTTTTTATTAGTAAGCAATTTTCAAGCTATAACAAGAATAATGTATTATGAATATTTAAAGGCCACATATTTGTATGCAATTTCTGAAATGGATTTCTTTCCAGAAATTCAGCAATGGCTGAAATTTCTAAATGAAGGCATTGCCTAGGTCATCTGTATGGCTTGCTTTCTCTGGAGAACGAAGCATGCAAGTAAAAAGAATAAGTTGATACTGAGACTGTATTTTAAGTATTCCAGGGAATGCTCATGCACCAGAGCTAAATCATTGCAGATCAGAGTGGAGCAGCTTTGTTTCAGCAGTCAGAGTGAAAGAGTCAACATTATTTCTTGCAGTGCAGGAAGGTAGGAACAGTCACTGTTAATACATTTTCCCCAAATTTGTGGCTACTTTGGACAATACTAGTGCTATCTGTGTACTCAACTGGAAAATGATCTAAGGTTTTAATGCTCAATAAATATAATTCTAAAACTTAGTTTATTCCTGCTTTAGATAAAAAGATATTTTAATTTTTTTTAGGAATGCACACAAAACTCATTCTATCTGTTTATCTTGCTTTAGATAAATCAAATTTTACAATCACCTTTTATTGAACAGAGAGCCAACTCCTCCCCAAAAATGGACAAAATTATTCAAAACCATCTAACTTTTTGTAGCACTGTCATCACATCCTGTAGCATTTTTTTCTTAATGTATCACCACATAATGTCTCATCATCTCTCATACATGTACCAGTAACTGTCTGCAAGTTCAACTTTGATAACCTTCACAGCACACTACTAGCTGCCTGAGATTCTCTGCTGCAATAAAAGTCTTACTTTCTTATTTTTAAATCAGCAGTTTGAAAAATAGTGTGGAAAAATAAACAGCCTTCAAGTTCAACCAAAAGGTTTTGTTCAAAGTTTTGATCACTCCATTGCTTCAATCATTGCTGTATCTTTTTTTCATAGTTTCACTTCAATATGTCTAGGAAATCTGATATTTTCCTTTTGAAATGGTTCTTCTAATTATTGCCATACTGTCCCCCAAAGACACCCACACACAGATGGCAATGGAAGGAAGTGAGGCAGCAGTATAATTTTTGCTAGGCAATTCACATTCAGAGAGGAAAATCCTAACTCAAGGGGAATGAGAGTAAAAATATACATGATGTATCACTTGTGATTTTTGCTCTAGAAAAAGAAAAATCAGTTGAGAGATAGAGACTTCCAATTTTGACATTTGTCCAGGAACAATGCCAGTTTGCTTCCTGTCTTACAAAGTGTTCCCAGTTAATTTATAGAGCAGTTTTGAAAATCTTTTTTTTTTAACCATTCCTATTCCCAAAAGGTATTTCAGTAATTCATGTTGTTATTCTCTTAAGATTCTGAAAATCAATGTTAAAAAAAAGGCTTTTTGATAATCACAGATTTCCTCAATAACCCAAACCATTTTCCCTAGTTACTTTGACTAAAATATATTCTTTGGAAAGACTTGAAGATGTTAAATATAAACAGTAGTTAAATAGAAAAATGTGATCCTGTGCATGAACTCCTTATACAATTCACAGAATTGCAAATAAACAATTCAGAACTTTCCTGAGAATCTGCATTAGTAGCCAATTATTCTCATAGCTACAAAAATATCTCAAATAAGAGTTTTCTTTCCTGGTAAAACAGATGCTGAGACATAGCAGTTACGTAAAAAATGCATTTTCAGAGATACCACCCAACTTGGGCACATAGAGTATATCAGCCCTAAAACACAAGTTTCACAGTGGACTGACAAGAAATTTCAGAATATAAATAATTTAATTTGGTCAAAGTTGTCAACCATTGGTTCTATTTTGTAACACAAAAATCCTGTTGTTTCATGGCCTCACGCAGAGAATAGTTATTTTCCAACTAACAGTAATACGTATAAAGTATAAGATACAAGAAAGTTTTCTGAGACTGAGTAGAAACTTTAATCCTTAATCCTAGCATTGAAATGTTACCAGAAATGTCATCAGCTAGGATCATAAATTTTCTCAAGGCTTCTTCTTTTTATTTGAAACATGAATTTTTTTAATATTCAATAAACCACAGAAAGTTCAAATGAATTTCTATTTTTGATTAAGCGGTGCTGGACATTTCTGTGCTATTTCCTGCAGATCCATGATTATTTTAATACTGCTGTGTCTCAGAGTTTACACTTCAAAGATCTGCTGCAGGGCTACATTTGCAAAAAGGAAAAAAAAAAAAATGAAGTTATACAAATTTTAAGTACCTATACTTTGGAGCTGACTGAAGCTCCACTTTGGAGCTGGTCTGACTGAAAATCTCATCCCATTCAATTTATACCCAAATACAGTTTTGCCACAAGTCTTTTCAAGACCTTGCTCAAGAGCTTGGCATAATGAAAAATCATTTACCTCATGGATCATGGAATGAATTGTGTTAAAAGTGAAATTGATCTGTTCTCCAACTTTATGCTTCCATCAAATTCAGCATATTTTTGATTTGCAATCTGCCATCTCTGTTCTGAGATTATGAATTAATTTGTTCTAATCAGTAATTGCCCCACACTACCACAGTCTACAGGATAAATCACCACATCATTTCTGAAAGGAATAAAATAACATGGCCCTTCTCATGGTAGTTCTTTTCACATGCATCTCAAGCACTTTGTCACAACAAAAGCAAAATCAATTAGCTCTTGAGGATAATTCACTATGACTCATTGAAATCTAAGTTAAACTGATGACTGAAATTGTCTAACGGATTTATTCTTCAATGGAGTTCTATCAAAAATTAAAATACATGAAAACTACCACTTTAATATGCATTTAACCACTGCTTTGGTGTTAAATACATGCCACTATACAATCCATAAGATAAATGGCATTCCTGTCTAAAATTGAGGCATGGTATATGCACATGTATGTGAGCATATATGCCAGGCATTGTATAAACTGTGCTCCCAACAGTCATAAAAAGTTTTGATAAATGAAACATTTATACAGCTTCCAGAAAATTCATCTTTCTACTTTTTGCCTTGCCTTCGCTCTTCTGCTTTCCCATGAACATTCATATGTAAATTTGAGATAAATTAATTGAAGCCCTGAAGCTAGCATTAATTTCTCATCTACGTTATATTTATGTGACTACAAACCCTGCCTTTTTGTTTTTACAAGTAACAAGTACCAAATTAAACAAAGGCTTTTTTGCAGCAAAGTTTGGGGCTTTTTTCTCCCCATCAGCACCAGCTTCTGACTGTGACCAAACATCTATCACTAACACCTCCATTTTGGGTGAAGGCCTCTTAGTGTCTCCACAAACTCAGAGTCTTTGCAATGACCTCCCATCTTTTCCTATCCCTATGCTATCCCTGCTGTTCATTATGGCCACGGCTTCTGTTCAACGCATTGATCTCCTGGATCACGGGACACACTTGCAAATTTAGGTAAGGGGATAAAGCAGAAGGGAATCTTTTTTCAGCTCTCTGCTGTGAGGTAAAAGATCAACAAAAAAGATGAGCAAAAAAGAGTATATTGAACAATGCTGGACTCCTAGCCTGTAATGTGACCTCACGGAAGTCATAGATTTCTTATTTATCTCTATAATAAAGATAACAGTTCCCCATACTGTGCTAAGGTTTTCAGTAGCAGAGAGAACAGACTGTATTTTGAAAAGACTCACTAGTAGGTTTCAGAATAATAAACAACATTGTGTGTTGTGGAGTCCAGATTCTATTCTTCAAGTGATTTTACAGCACATTTTAATATTTTACTTCATTTGGATGACAGTTGAGAACAGTGTCCTCCTATGGACACAAAACAAGCCTGTTGCAACTTAGACTTGTGCTTTCAGGAGCTCCTTGTGAGCATGAAGTCTCAGCTCATTTCTTCTTTTTTTTCTTACAAAATGCAGAGAAAAAATAAGTTCATACTGTTGCCTAGGAGTAAGCAGTGACGTGAATACTACTTTCAGTACCTGTTGTGTCTTTGCTGTTTATGTTGTCAATGTTAAGAATAAATAGTAGCAAGATGTAATAATAACAGGTAAAATGAAAGGCACATAGACAACCATTCACACACCTAACCAAACCAGCAATTTCGGTTCTCTGTTCTTCTCAGCCTCTTATTTATTTATATTTACCATTTATTTATATTTTTGATTAATTTTCCAGGTAATACTTTAAGGCCTTTAGGTGTTTACTGCAACATTATTGACGATCACCTTTCTTCACTAATCCTTGATAATACTGGGGAGTGGATGCTATTCCCTTCCTTGGAAAAATACAGGAAGGATTAGTAAAGTAATATAAAACAAGTGGATTTTAATTAACAGCAGTGCTGCTTATTAGCAAAAGCTAAAAGCAAATACAGCTTAAGTGATAAGTAATCTTTCTCTAGAGATAGAGAGTAAAGATTTGGTCAGGGAGATAAGCAGTTCTGTAGACTAAATGTAATATAGCTCAGTGTTTGGAAGGAGGGGACAAGCAGACATATGGGAAGAAGATACTCTTCCTGGGTGTTTTCCATGTCCAAAAGGGCTAACACGAACGTAGTAGAACTGACTTAAGCAGCTATGTAGTGCAACAAGAAACTATAGACAACAAAAAAAGGAACATTTACACAGTTTTCTTCTATGAAGTAACTGTATCCCATTCAGCCTGGCAACAGTGATTAATACCATTAATCCTGTTATCAGGCTAGCAGATAAGAAATTGATGGAGAGCAGCAAAAGGTAATTCTGCCTGGACTAGAGAATTAGCCAGGTTACTTCCATATATTTTAGGGCCAGGGAATGGAGTCATACTTCTTCTCAAAACATACAGAAAAGGGAATAGTACTAGAATGACTTGCAGATTATCGTCATCACATCTTTGCTTTGTTTTCCATTAGGCAGGTGTGTACTTCAGAACTACCTATGTACTATGCCATATTTAGCACTCCTTTCTGAATCTAAATAATTCTACAGTTGGTTTCCTCAGCTCTGCCATACCGCTGCCTCTACAGCTTCCAAATTGGCATTTCTGATGCCTTAAATGGGATCACAAGAACACACCGCTGAGGACAGCACAGCATTCACAGAAATGACTTTCAATGGTAGGAATCCTGCTCTGTAGAAAGTTGCGGAGAGAAAATGTTCCCATCTGCCTGTTCTGTTTCAAAATGAGCTTGCTAGGCTCGAGCAGCTCAAATACGGAGTCCCTCAAGAGAAGAAAGCAACCAGATTTGACTACCATTAATACTCTTTTAAAGTTCATTTTTTTTCCTTATTTTTTGTATAAAAGCACTTTTTAACATGAAGCACTCAGTACTTCTTTTAGCAAGCAAACAAGCAGAGACAACTTCTCTTTCATAACAAGAACACATGTGCACTGAGAAAATACAGAAACAAACTTAGCTCTAAGAACGGGATCCTGGCCTGCATCAGGAGGAGTGTTGCCAGCAGGTCAAGGGAGGTGATTCTGCCCCTCTACTCGGCTCTGGTGAGGTCGCACCTGGAGTACTGTGTGCAGTTCTGGGCTCCCCAGTATAAGACGGTTGTGAAGCTTCTAGAGAGGGTCCAGCAGAGAACAACAAAGATGATTAAGGGAATGGAACATCTCTCATATGAGGACAGACTGAGAGAGTTGGAGAAGAGAAGGCTGAGAGGGGATCTGATCAGTATGTATAAGTACCTGGGGGGAGAACGTAGGGAGGAAGGGGCCAAACTCTTCTCAGTGGTGGCCAGTGACAGGACAAGGGGTAATGAGTGTAAGTTACAACACAGGTTTTAAGTTCCATTTCCATGTGAGGTGGAACTTCGTTCCTGTGAAGGTGACAGAGCACTGGAACAGGCTGCCCAGGGAGACTGTGGAGTCTCCTTCACTGGAGGTCTTCCAAACCCACCTGGATGCCATCCTGTGCCACATGCTCTGGGTGTCCCTGCTCTAGCAGGGAGGTTGGACTAGATGATCTCTAGAGGTCCCTTCCAATCTGAACCATTCTGTGATTCTTTGGCTCTCTTTTCTGCCTTTGTTATTCAAACAAAGTGGGCAGAAATTAGACACTAAACAGAAAGACAAATTTTTAAAATAAACATTAACATCTACTAGGTTGTCATACAACAAGTCAGTATCATACAGAGTACAGCCTTCTCACAAGAACAGATGAAAAAAATGTATTTTAAGGAGCTATGAGCCTGGCAGCTATGGAAAAGAAAATGTGATGGTAATGCCTCCTACCTCCTAGCTTCCCAAGTCTACAACTCCGTATTTTATTTCCATGGCTTAGGTTTCACTGCTGGTTTGAAGGGATAAAACATCACTCAAATAAGCCTACCAGTGAAGCTGGTGAAATCCATGCATCCTCTGAAGAGCCCTTATGATCAATGAGTGGTGGAACTTGCATGAGATCACATCTGTGCGCGGACAGGGTGAAGGGGACAAGGAAAGAGCTTTCTGTGCTCAATCCTACCTAAGCTTCCTGGCAGATGGAAGATGTGACAGGCTTTGTAAGCCTTTCATTAACACCAGGGAGCTCCCTTGACTTTATGCAAATAGTCAGGACTTGCACTGTAATAACTGAAAGAAATTGAGGTCTCTTCTGTTCCTGCAAAGTTTTCAGAGGGAACTTAAGTTAGGTAAGAGAAAGATGCAGTTTAAAAGCTGCTACATAAAAAGAAACCTAAGAATTTATTATGGAGATAAAATTTGTTAAGAATTCAATTTGTTAAGAATTGGAATGCTAGATCATCTTATTTTAAGAAAGATATTTTGTATATGATTGTATAGAAGCTAAAAAATACACACACACGCAGACACATGCACATACAAACACTAAGCTGACTACTTTTCATCAGTTATTTCAAAGGTAAAGACAGTGACCTTATATTCTTCAAAATCTTATCACTTGTGCTCATGCCAAATGAGTAGCAATAACATCAAGTCACATAACAAGAAAACACATCTGGAAGAGGGGACAGCTGAGGATGCAGCTCCTCACTAGCTGCAGTAACACAAAGCAGGAAAGTCTGTTAATGCCGATGAGCAGCAAAAGAAGCAGCAGAAGAGTCTTGGCTTCTGATGCCACTGACACACTCAGTGACCTGGGGCCAATCATCTGACCCTTCTGTGAAAATAAATCATGTGTAAGAAAACATAAAGAGCTGAAGAAGGCTTAAATCAAAATCTAACTTGAAAAAAAAAAAAATCTAGACAGAACCTATATATGGTACATCTGAGCTGAAGCTTCTCAGCCAAAAGAATTACAAAATCAAGAGGAAAAATAACACATTGTGTTTGTTTTCATTTTAATTTTACTAAATAGAACTCTTTGCATCAATCTGCCTGGAATACCAGAGCAAATCCTGTCCTATATATGATCTTTTACTATAGAATCTTCAAAATCTAAACTAAAGGAAGGAACATGCCTTTCCTGAAGCTTTAGAACATAAAAAAAAAAAAAAAAAAAAAAAAAAAAGTTGATGATTTTGCTGTATATAAAAAAATAAATCCCTATTAAGTTTTTAAAATACAGCAAGATCCGTAAAAAGCCATTCACTCAGAGTACTGAACTAGATTGTCTATGCTGAAAGCACTTTACTAAAGTTCATTTTTTCTGTATTTAACACTGGGATATTGTAGGCCTGTGCACTGCAAAGACCTCAACAGCTCTGGGTAACGAGAACTTGAGGGGCAATAACACCAAAGATTTAAGAGAATACAGCCATTCTAATGTTCTAGTATATTCTGCTGATAACATTTTATAATGAAAGTACATAAGGGAGATTGCAAGGGAAATTGGTGATAATAAACACAATACTATTAAATTGTTTCTCATTTGTTGCAACAGACTTTTTATGTGCAGTTAAATAATTATGATTTTTGAAGGAAACTGAGATCTTCAGTCCTTTGTTGCTGAGAGGTTTACCTCTTATAAAGTACAAAAAGACACTAATTATAAATTTATTGCACCTAATCCATTATGTTCTACCAGTATGGTCTCTGTGATTGTGTGCGATGAAAAGCTCATATAAAACCAGCCTCAAAAATTACATTATTCCTTTGATAATTATGAAGCAACTAATAGATGTAGGATAAACTGAAGGAGTTATTACTGACATGTATATTTTTAAGTTACCATCACTGAAATGTAGATTCATATATCTGGTATGACAAAGTGTCAGTTTGATGGTAAGACACCATAAAAAAACTGAAATATTAGAGTTGGATCAGTTAGTTTTGTAGTACTTATAAAAATAATGAAAAATCAAATAATACTGTAAGATATACTTTCTCTCATTCTATACCAGTTTCAAAAAAGATGCTGATAAAAAAAATCTGTTCAAATGGGTAGTTATTTCCTAGAAGTACACATTGCTACCTTAAAATGAATTAAAAACTGGTTTTGAGTCCAACTTTTAATGGAATAAAACCAGCTGCCTTATTGTATTTGTTTGTTCTTTTAATTTTGATTATAAATGACATGGTCAGGCACCAGAGATCACAGCTCCAACAAACATTTTTGCTCTCTTTCCTTCATAAATCTTCAGCCTTGAAATTAATAGCCCTAGTGATCTGCAGAAACAGAAACTGCAAAGCCCTCACGTGATCACACCATTTTGCTAGCTAATATGCCAACATTTACTAAAGGGTATTAAAAGAAAATGTGGGCACTTTTATTGTTCTCCTTGAGGCAGAAAATACTGCAGCGAGGTTCATTACTAAATATTTTACCACTGTCCAGCTGCCTTACAGTCAATTATGTTCAGTTAATGTGCATATTAATGAAGATCTTGACATACAGTAATAATCACAAACTGCCTGTTCCAATGTCAGACTTTAGTTCATGATTGGTACTTTGTTGCCGTAACACAGTAAACACTTTCTAATTATACTGCAGTTCATTACAATTAAAGCAGACTTCAACAAAAGCAACTTGCAGCATGTTATTTATTTTAGCACGGATAATCCCATTCTAGAGAGGAGGACTCAAGGAGCAATGAAATATTAAAAATGCACCAACTGAAACAATTAATATTATGCCTGGTCAGTATTCAAGATCACATTCAGTTTGTTATTAAAGTATTCAAGTTATTATTCAAATATTCCTCACAGCAGCAGTGCTATGTTTTGGAAGAAAAAAAAAAAAACACAGAGATAAAAAAAAAAAAGAAAAGAAAGAAAGAAAGAAAAAACCACAAACAAAAACA
>JAVCKT010006699.1:0-17407 GCA_032273925.1 Rhynchotus rufescens
CTGAAAGAGTTGGATGAGAAGAGATACAAAATAAAAAACAATCCTCAAAAAGCTGGAGTTTTGAATGATAGGAGATTTTAGGTATATCTAGGATATACCTAATATCTAAAATCTTCGTAGGCTATGAGGGACTACAGCAACTTCTAATTCCACTAAGTTACTTTCCCTTTGTGGTAGTAGATAATCCAGGGATAACTGAACTGGCAGAACAGGAGTCAGAAGACGTTCAGTCTATTCCTAACATTGAACAAGTCACTTCACCTCCCTCTTCTGCTACTGTTCTTTGCCTGTTATGTCATCCTTGAGGCCAAAATTACATTGCTTTCAAGATCTCAGTTTAAATCTTTCAGGGCCAGAACTGTGTCAATTTACTTGTCCATACAAGTGCTAGCACAGCAGGTCTCAGTCTTGGTTAGAGTCTATAAGTGCTATTACAGAATACCTGGTAATAATAGGAAAAAGGATGAAGTCATCCTAAGTTCTTGTCCCATTTACTCACCACCCATGAATGTTTCTATATTAACTATGTTAACGTCTCTGAGAATGGGGCAGATTTGCCAGGCCTCTCAAGACCAAATCTGGACAGCAGTACTTTATCCCCACATCTACTGGCTTTGATAAAGCCAGTCCTTGCCAAATCTATAGCAGGAATGTTTCTTCTCTGTGTCTTTTAAGTGCCCAGTGAGATTAGCATGATATTCAAAGCCATCGAGTGGAGCAGAGTTAGGCACAGCCAGACTTCAGGCAGTCTCGGTTATTCCTTAGCTCAAAACCTGCCAAAATAACCCAGAAACAGCTCACATCGGGATGGCCAAAGCATCTGTGTTTAACTTGACTACTTAGTGGTTTTGCAACAGCCCTGAATATACAAAAGCAGTTCTTGTCCCAAAACTTAGACAATAGTTTATTTCCTGTGCAGTAATTATATATTTGCTGCTGTGGCAGCTCAGAAGCGTGGATGGTATCCATAAAACTCAACAAAGAGCAGTCTGTGAACCAAGAGTGAAGGAAATCCCTTTAAGAAAAAGAAGTACTCCTTGGAGACCCATTTCCAGAGCAGGATGATTGGACACGACTTAACCATGTGTTTCCATTAATAAGAGCCTTCGGTAAATTCCTAGGCACTGCATTAAAGGCCTACCTGAATGAGAAGAAGGTTATTGATTATTCATACAGTCTGGGCCTTGAGGTTACAATTCCATGAAAACCTTCATGTCAACACACACGTGAGCTGTTCATCTAGCAGGGCCACACACCCAGCTACCAAAGGAAACTCCCATGGTTGAGCATTGCACATACATTGACCACTGTTGCTCAGTCAGTTGTAGTGTCCATCTGATCATGCCAATTAGAAACGTCTTTAGGACTCATCAAGCAAAGAATTCAGCTTCACGAACCAGATTCAAATCAACACTTGGCTTACTTGCGCTTATTTTTTAAAGTTTCAGCTCATTTAAAAACCAAGCTGAGCTGCATCTCACCTAATAGCTGATGTAAACAAAGATAACCTTGTCACTCCTAAGCAGAGATTGGGATATAGCACAAGCTTATAAGATAGTACTTTCAAAGCCTTGTCCTAGCATCATAAGTGTTTAGAAAATAGGAGATGAGACCCTTGGATAGCTCATCTGCTTAATTCCACAATGGCCACTTTAGTTACTGTTGAAAGCAGACTGGATGTGAGACTTCTTATAGACTACAAAAGTCCAGTAATACTGAGTGTGCTATAACAAGTAAGATATCTGAATGTAAAGTCATCAATGCTTGTGGGAAACTCAAATGTCTGATGAAATATTTTCACTATCAATCTACGCCTAAAAGTAAATAGTCAAAGCTGTAGGCTCCTGATATTAAACACACTGAAAGTTCCAAGTATAACTCTTCAGATCTTCATATTTCAAATCCCTGAAAATATATTTCTGCATATGAGTACTACTAATTAAATTATGGGCCTAACTGTATTACTAGTAATGAACATGTGCAAGAAGATTTGTGAAATGCAGGCTTAAATCTAAACGGATTACTTTCTTCATTTTCCTGAGCTGCACTAATATATACGTGTACATGCATACACACACATATGTGTATATACATATATGCATACACATATATGCATGTATATACATATATGTGTGCGTATTTATTTATTTATATACAGGCATATTATGACAAGTCCAGCCATCAGCTCCATTTTCTAGTATCCTTCTCCTAGTTATTTTATTTAGGAAGCTCTAATGAAATACCTCTTCTGAAAACCCAGCTCCGTTGCTTTTAGCATTTTAGCAGCAAAGCAATTACTCAGCCTGTCAGACTAATCATAAATATCGCTGTCCACAATGTTTCTACAAGCCAATAGTAACCGGTTTGGGCAGTTCATCTGAATTCAAGGACCTTCCAAGAAAGAGGTGCACTAATACTCCTTTCCCAAAGTGCAGATCAGAGCACAAGGAAAAATTGGCTATTTTAAAGCACTGACTTCTTTTCCTAGCACAAGGAATTTTGGGCCCTGTCTCCCGTATAGCTTGTGGGGCTCAAGTTATCTTGTTTTACATGTCACGCTTCTGCAAGAAAAAACAAGTGTTACCTTACACACGTTGAAATCCCGAGTCCTTCTAAACAACAAGTTCATCCCACTTTCAATTGCCATGTATTAAATTGAAGAGTTGCTTTATTTTTTTTTAATGATTAAGAAATTTAACCTGAAGCCACCAGCACCGAACAAACAGGTGTGTAGACGTGGTCCTTGAGGAAGTGCCTTGAAGGGCAGGTAGCTCCCTGTGATCCAGGGACGTGCTCCCACTGGGTGTCAGCTGCCCCAGCTTCCCGGCATTGAGTGATTTACACCCTCAGAGGCCAGGGAATGTAATGACATTATGTTCGTAGCTTAAGCATTATTTTCTTGGCAGCAGTGCAAGCTGAAGCAGCCTCCACCCCAGGCCTACACCAATCCCTTGCTGGTGTTAATGCAACGTGGTGCATGCGGCTCCGAGCCATCCTCTGCAGCCACCGGCCACCGGGCAAGCGTGGAGCGGGCTCCCGGCCAGCTTGCTGCAAGGCCCACGCACCACGTCCCCAGCCTGCTCTCAAACAACCCGAATAGGATTAGCAACATAAATCACTCCTCTTGCTCTCCTTCTCTCCATTTCTTCCTTCCTTTCATTTCCTTCCCTCCTAATCTCCACGTGCACATGCACATTGGGAGGCTCCCTCTTTTATCTCCTTCTAAATCACAGACCAAAAAAAAAAAAAAAAAAAGGCCCTGAATAGGATGCTAGCGTCTGTCTCAACAACTAGCCTTCTCCATATTTATTCAGAATATTCTGTGCATACCAGTCAAAGATAATATAAGATGCACAATCAACTTAAATCCACATTTTAAAGGTAGATAAACTGAGTCCCAGAACAGCATAGCTGCAAGATCATACAATGAGTTAGTGGTGGAAATAAGAATAAAATTCAAGAGTCAGCTGCTAACCACATAAGCTATCCCTGCTGCTGGCCTAGAAAGTAAAAATAATGGTTTGGAGTCCTCCAGTTTTCATTATTAGCTTTTTGGATGAGTTTTGCCTAAGGGGAATGAGTTATTCTCAGCTGTTGCATCAGTATGTTTCACTTGAGCTGAATTATGTGTCACTTTATGGTAGGGTTGTCTTCATTTTTTTCTCAGCTGTGCTTGGGGAGATTTTGTGAACATCTTGTTTGACAAATTCTGCACCACCCACATAACCACTTTCAGGCAAAGTTTAGTAAAGTCAGAGACTGAACTGAGCCCACTTATCTTTGGTGGATCTCTTCTTGTTGTTGCTAATTGGAAGCTGCAAGGTCTAGTGGTCAGAACAGAACGTGGGATGAGAAGATCCAACTACTCGGCTCTTCGCTTTGTTTTTTTGTCCTTGCGGCTTTGGGCAAGTCACTGGGCTTGATTGATAGCGTGTTCATTTATGTGCTTGTTTGTTTCTGATGAAAAATTTCAGCCAATACAAAAGCTATCCGCAGCAAAATTTTTTGCGTTTTTTCTTTCCAAGGGGAGGAGAGATTACATAAAAAAAATAATGCCTTCTCCGACACATAAGTATTTCTTTTCTTTTTTTTCTTCCTCTTTTTTAGTTTCCTGAAACCAAATGCTGAAAATAAATTGTCCTTTCACCAAGAACTACAGTTTCTCAAAGAAAAGCCGGAGAAGAAATTTCTATTTCAGCAAACACAATTTTGCATTTATTTAATTATTTATGAGAAAGCCTTCCAAGGAAGTTTCTTGGTCCAGCTGCCTCAGTCTTGAATATCAACGAATCCTGGTGACTTTCAAAAAGCTGTAGGTTGTGTTTTGGATGATGTTTAGTTAAGCGATACTTCTTATATGTGTAGAATAGTCTTGATTACATTATCCAGCAGAATAAAAACAGATGGCAATGAAGTAAC
The DNA here is from genome assembly GCA_032273925.1 of Rhynchotus rufescens. Taxonomy (NCBI): domain Eukaryota; kingdom Metazoa; phylum Chordata; class Aves; order Tinamiformes; family Tinamidae; genus Rhynchotus; species Rhynchotus rufescens. The sequence continues at coordinate 4,420 of JAVCKT010006699.1, forward strand.
TATTTATCTTCTTGATGAATTTTAATATACATAGAAGCGAGGGCACAAGCAGATTGGTGTAAATTTGGCATCATATGGTCACTGGCTATGTAAGCTCTCTCTGAATAGCTCTACTCGTACGCCTAATCTTGACCTGAAGGCAAAGATAATGCTTTACCCTTCTTCCATGGGAGTTAACACGTTATTTCCACTTCCTCCTAGCAGCCTTTTCCTGCTTTAACTTCCTCTGCATTTTCACAGCTGATCACCATCTAGTGACCTGGGAAAGCAACGCAGCTTAGTAAGCACAGGTAGATCCCTGCAAGACAGGGCAGATGAGACTAACCATTGGGAAGATGATAGAAAATTATGAAATAGCTCACTGGAGTCACCAGTTTTGTAGTCTGTTGAGTTTAGCATTGCTTACTGCATGGGGAGATTCTTAATTTACTACCAATGGAAATCTGACCCATTAACGTTTTGCACGTTAAGTATTTTCTGTGAACGTTGCACAGCTGTTTCTGAACTCGGACCATGTCCATCCTATGTGTGTTCAAAGATGAACAACTGCTGCCTATATTCATGCTATTTGTGATTATAGAAAGGAGCTGTTCACCGCCAAAGTGATTGCTAGAGCAAGTGAAATAAGAGTACACATACATTTTGCCATGCAAATGTGTTCAGTTCTGTCACCATATGATCAACCATTTTTTCATCAGTATCACCATACTGTGCTGGGAAGCCTTTCTGAAGCTGAGATCCAAGTTGTAGTGCTCACGGCTTCAAAGAGGAGCTCTGCAGGTGAATTCAGCCTCAGGTTGGCTCAGCCAAGGGAGGGGAACAGTCCAGAACTGTTCCCATACTTTGCTCACTTAGCATGTTGCAGCAGTGGGAATATCACTGAAGGCTCTGCCATGGCACCAGTGGCTAATGGAAAAGCCTGACCTCTCTTTCTAAACCTTTCTTTCGGTTTGGTGCACTAAGGAGAAGGGTTTCATTCCCTAGGCATGTGAAGTAAATGGAAGCCTATAAATTAAGAAGGTCCATCTATATGTGTTCAGTCCTTGCTACTTAAAGGCAGACAGTGCAAAGACGCTTGTCTCAGTGGCAAAGAGGACAAATCCAAGCTCTGAGTGTTGTGTAATTCAGTGTGTTCCGAAGCCTGGGTGGATGCTGAATTTCATTATCCCTTCAAACTGCTGCCGATTGGTTCAAAGGAGTTTTCTCTAGCCGGTAGGGCCACACGACAAGCAGCAGCACGTCTGTGTCTGACGGTGACGCGAACCGCCCTCGGAGCGGCAGAAACACCGGGCCCGGCCGAGCGCTGCCGCCTGCCAGCCTCCGAGATCCAGGAACCGCCGCGCTCCCGCAGACACCTGCCAGCTGCGACCCATCCGCTCCTGCCTCCCCTCCAGGTGAAACTCTGACTCAGCACCTTAGACAAAACCGCAAAACCGGCTCGTCGGTCTGGGAGCTCTCCTGTCTCTCCCTTCCCTCCGCGCAAGACGCGGCACGCAGCGCTCCCGCGGCGCCGCAGGGAGCGGGGCGCGCTCGGCAACGGTCTCGCCTGGCACTGCCTGGTGCCTGGGGAAGGCCTGGGCCCTGGCTGGCTCCTGGAGAGCGGCCGATTCTCCTGAGGCCTGGCACAACTGTCCGGACTTGCACTCACGCTCCTTGCGGAGCATCCCGGGCTTTGTCATCCAGGCAGAACTTGCAGTTTTCTGCGTTTCACAAGCACAAGTCTAGGAGGGTTGTTCCTACTCCCCCTCTTTCTTTTTCATTGAATTTAATTCTATCTTATATTTGCACAATAGCTTGAAACGATAGCGTGGTAGAAACACAGAAGAATCCCGAGTCTAGTTATTTTTCCAGCTCAAGATGTTGCGGGCTTCCCAAACTTTCTGTGGCCCCAGGGAATCCTCTCTTCAAGAGGGGATGAGATCTGAATGAGAATTTTTCAGCACATACAACTTGGCCCACCTTCCTCCTCAAACTCATATGGCCTTTGCTGAAGTTTTTATTCATGCCTGAGTCATTCTGTTCCTTCTAAGTCCTTGTTTCCTAAGTTTGATGAGCTTCGCATGTCACAGCTTTACTTCTTCCTCTCTGGCTCTTTGTAGCATTTTCATGATTTCATACAGCACAGAGTCTCTCTGCTGTCAACAGTTGAGAACTGGGTCTTCATCTATATAATTCATCTAGGCTCTTCATTTTCTTCTTCCCTGATTTTACTTTCCCTCCTATTATCACTTATTTTTTAGTCCCATTCTGTGTGCAGTACAGTTCACACAGGCTATTACAAGTATTTTTTTTTTTTCAGAGTATTTAATACATATATAGTTTTGAGTAAGTGAAAAGGTCAAATGTATCACTTTTGGAAAAGAAAGTCAGAAGAACTTGTCATCCTTCCTAATAACACGAAAAATCCTAGAAAAGCACTGTAGATAAAAAGTGGCCAGGATTAACTTAATCTCCATTCCTTTCTATCTATCCAAAACATCCCAAACACCCCCAGAGTAAGCATTAACCCACAGCCTGATATTTAAAATTCCTTGTCTTGTCCAGGTGGCTGCAGCAGCTAAAAACAGATCTCCCAACATCTCTTAATTTTCACTTTGGAGCAGAATATTTCCATTTCATCCTCCTTCCTTCATCATACGACCACAACTAATTAAAAAAAAAAAAATTAAAAATGCACTTGATGAATCTTAAATCTGATTTTTGCCAAGTAGTGAAAACATTTTGATAAGACCTCAGTAATATCCTGATGAACCAGAAGAAATGGCATAGATCTCTCATTAAATCTTGAAAAAGAGGCTGATAAAATAGAATAAGAAGTTAGTAATTATATTTAGAAGGCCCTTGATTAGATTGAATAGGGAGCATTAAGCTTTTCTGTATTTCCCTCTTATTTCCAGATAATATGAGGCCCACAGAAGTCTTCAAGAACAGAAACTTGCTTCTGGTTTTCAGAAGCAGGAAAAGATATGGAAGCAGGACTCCAAGGGTAGAGACAGCTGACAAAATTGAGAGTAAGGAAGGAGAAAAGCAGTGTTACCTTGAGAAAGTTAGGCATGCAGGTGAGTAAAACAGAAAAATTATCACACAGCAGGAAAATCTGCCCATGAGTCCAAGCTCTTCTAAATATCAGTGACACACCAATACCAAGATCTGAAATCTGGCTTCCCTTCATCCAAAAGCCACTGGCTTCTGAATAACTTCTTCTAGCACCACTCTCTAAGCACAGGTCCAGAAGTCAACTCAGAACTTCATTTATTTGACTTTAACCTAGGCCATATTAACAAGACTGTGTATGGTAGCACTTGCTACTCTGTGCTAGAAGCTCCCGAAGTGACAAAGCCTTCAGGCCCATCTACATCCAACACCTAGCTAGAAGTACCATGGGTCTAGAGCAGCCTTATAACTTCATCACCTCTTCCACCACTTCATGCCCCACACAGATCTTGTTTCTGGCTCTTTCTGGACTCAAGCACATGCCAAAGCCTAAGGTTCAATCTCTGATTTGCAGCTTGCAGGAAAGGGAAGCTATTGCTTCCAAATAACTAAAACTTGGTGCTCTGATCAACGCAGACCATTCTCAGGACCATAATCCTGCATATGGCCAGCCATGTAGTGCTTCTACTGTGGTCTCTTCTGAGAAATTGTTTCCATATTAATTGCATTTCTACATTAATTGCAAGTGAACTGTCAAGCAATTTTCTAGTTCAGGTTCTGCATATTTGGAGTGATACTAGATTTCCATTAAGTTTCCACCATGAGCACAGGGCTAGTCAACTTTGTGGGACTGGAACCTTGTTAAACGGTTCTCTAGAACATCAAACTGACCAAAATGCATTTGGTTTGGACAGAAGCATGGATTTTAAAACTTAACTTAAAAATAACGCACGCAAGAGCTCAGCCCAAATATCCCTTCATGAGAGAACCTGTCACAGTTGAGTTGAAGCTTGGCTTAGCACTGCTTTGCCTCATTGTGCTATTAAGTTTTTGTCTCCCCACTCATGAGACTTTCTCATTCACTCACTCATTGTTCCCATCCACTTAACTTGTTTCAGAGCACGTTTATATTCAACAGTTGTCACCAAGACAAGGTGAAATGAAGCAGGACTGTTCTGGGGAGAGGGTCATACTCTGGCTGGCCTGCTGCGGAGCTTCAGTGCTGCAGGACTGTATGGGACAGCTGCAGCTTGACCTCGGTCCTGCAGCCTCCTCTTTTATCGTCCTTGCAGAGCCTGGTATCTGACTATTTGGCAAGGAATAAGATGTTGACAGCGGTTGGAGGCTTTTGGTTTTTTTTTTCCTTTTTCAATCGCTGGTGACAAACTGCAGCCGTCAGTAGCGAGCAATTGCAGTCACTGAGCTGCACTTTCCAAGGGCTCTTCTAATCCTTCTGCAGTTCTCGCTGCAAAATACCTCCTGGATGGAGTTACTTAACCTAGGTTATATATACACACACGTTTCTGCTCCCTTGGATTCACCGCTCTGTACTTTCTTTCATATCCTCCCTTCCTTCTCCCCTCCCTGCATGTCTTGTTACACCTTGTTTCTACATGCCTAAATCATGCTTTATACAACAGCTGTCTCATTCTTTGCCTCGTCTCATATCCAGCTAATTATTTTCAATTTATAGATTTTCCACATAGAGATTAATGGGTTATTCAGCTCTCCAAGCCTGTATCTACACAGCTGTGAGTTAAAGCAGGGGAAGGTGGAGTTTATGTGGCCGATCACCTTTCCGATGAACTTGTGTACCAAACTAAAGGGATTTTTTCTTCTTCCTACTCACTATAAAAAGCCTCCAAGTTTCAGACTCTTGCCAGTGAGTAATTACATTTCACAGGGAATAAAAAAATAATAAATAATAAAAAAGATAATTTTGCAATAAGAAAATCATTACCATGTGTCTTTTCTGTTTCACCGAGATGTTTAATTGCCCTCGCTAATGTGTCTGGGGTGTGAAAGAGCTCTGCACAATGGAAAAGTGCCACTGCACAGAGGCGGGTGGTGTTGGGTCGAGATCCTCCACTAAATTCCCTGTGAAAAGCTCTGCTCAGTCCCACCGCTGTGCCACAGCTTGCTCCGACTCGTTGGGCTGCTGCATCAGTCTGTGAACCAGATAGAAATGATGCCAGCTACAAAATGCCAACCTTTCCACGTATTTTTTTCCTAGCCAAAATCATTTCTGAGAGCCAGCATACAGCAGAGCATCTGCATCCCATAAGAAGGGGATAGGATAGGAACAAGAAGCGTTGGCTTCACTGCTGATAAAACAGTATCAGGGAAACATCAATTTTCAGCATGAAACATTGACCATGTTTCTGACCATGTTTTTGTCTATCTGACCATAGAATTATGCTACTTTAAGGCTGTATATTTAGGCCTCATATACATAATTAATTAATCATATAGGGAAAAAACATATTTTTTAATTATTGGAAGTTTTCACATCCCTCTCTTTTTGCCAAATGAAATGCAAATGTGACCAGATTCTAACTGCAAGACAGAAATTGCCAATGGGCTTGGGAGACAAGAGAAGAGAAATGGGAATGAGTGCCTAAAAGAGCAATCAGTAGTTAAAGTAAAAATAAACAGCCACATTGGCACACTGGTTACTATTTAGCAATCCTGTGCTGAATATTCCTGCTTTCCTGGAGCCTGTCAAAACGGTAGCCCTCATTCTCTGCCTCATTAGGATCTTTTGGCTTGCTTGGCCCTGAGCTGGATTCATAGTCTATAGCTAAGTGTGGCAGATTTCACTAATTTCAGGGCCTGTTCAGAACATTTCCAAAGTCAACCACTTGCTGATATATGGGTTGAGATGGTCAGCTTCAAAAAATCTGGTCTCTAAAGCTGTATCTTCCTCGGACATTAACTTTCATCCTTATTCACACCAAAGCAGAATTTGCTCTCTGGATCTGCCTTCCGTCTTGCCAAGATGGTTTTAGGTTAGTTCTAGTCAGTGGATTTCTCCCAGACAGGCCATAGTTTTTTTTTTCTTGATTGGGAGGGCTTTGGAAAGGAGGTCCAGGATTCAGTTTTGTAACAGAGATTCAGAAATGAGGGGCTTGGTTACATGGGGAAGAACTCAGGTGCATAACCTGGAATCCCTCTGACCTGAAGAAATACGGCAGAGCAAGAAGACAGAGTTGGCCACAGACTAGAGAGTTTGGGGCCTTTTTCTTTCTTATTTTCTATTTTATCACCAAAAAGGGGCAGTGGGTAGGCTGAAAAGTTTCCAGCTATTACTCATTCCCCCCACCCAGCGCTAATCTCCAGCACAAATTAACCTCAGTCATTTTCCTCTTCGCTCTCTTAGACACACACTATTTGTCAAGCTATGTTGCCTTAACACTTCCTAGCCACCTGGACTAAATTCAGCCTGCCCAAGGTAAAAAAGAGTGCAGCAGGGCAGGTTTTGGCTGCAGGAGCAAGCATGGCTCTTGCTGACCCCTTGTAGGCCATCGCAGAGAAAGTGGGTCCCCCTCCTGTTGTGGCTTTTGTTGAAAATGGCTCAAGGTACAAAAAAACTGAAACATCCTGTTCGGCTAGGAGCGGATAAGTGTGGGTAAGGTAGCGTGGGCAGGAAGGCATGCAAGCATCTGGTTTGAATAGCTTCGTGCATGCAAGATCAGCCAACTTTCTGTAGGTTTCACGGCTGTTGGCTTTTTTTATCCCAGAGCTCTGGTGGACCCCACCCGCACCATGCCTCCCAGGAAGAGCACGGAAACGGGACGGCCTCCTCCATGGCTGAGGCTGGAAGTGACTCTGGAAAGCCTGGATATAGGCGGAAAGGCCAAGTGCCTCCTGCGACACGCGGGAGGAGCCAGCGCCCTGATGCGCTGCTGATGGGAAAGCAACATGTGAGAAGCCGAGCTGCCGAGCGGCCTGCAGGATGCACATTCCTAAATGTCACTTAGCCATACAACCTGCGAGGGTGGAAAAGTGGGCAGATGGAGAAATAATATTTTCATTGAAAATTCTCTACCTCTCAAATATTTCCTGTCAGGTTCCTTCCAAGGAGGGCCAAAGCGAGGGAGGAGGGGGGCCGAGGTAGGATGTGTGGCAGTGCATGCAAGTTTGTGATTCCTCTCCATTTTTGAGAGCTTTTAACTCAATCCTTTTTTATTCCCCCTCCTTGAGAAAAGGATCGTGCTAAGCATTACTGGAGCCGGAGGCAGTTTGGGAAGTGAAATAAACACCTGACCGTTCAATGTTCAAGGTTTACTCAACCAAAAATAAAAATAGTTCTGGTTTCCTCCACAAAGCTCTAGAGTTACGTTCATCAGCGCACATGAGACGAAGCTTTGCACAGGGGGAGTCTTGGAAGGTTGAAAGTCTTTAGAGGGAAAATTTGAAGGCAACAAGACAGGCCTCCCTCTGTCCTGCAAGAGACGCTCCCCAGCTGAGGAACTGCTTCAGCTGTTTCCCTGGTGCAATCTAAAAATAAATGCCCTCCTCCTCTATCAGATGTTCATATCAGTTTCATGGGTGCCACTGCACATCAAGGATAGGGAGTATAACGGGCCAGAGTTTCAAGGACGGACAGAGTCCCCTTCACAAAATGTCAGGGCAAAAGGGAGCTGTCCTGAAACAAGCAGAGTTTTAGGCTGAAAACACAGTGGCCTCTGGAAATTTGGGAAGTGCAAGTGGGAAGTGATAGGGAGAAAACCTCAGAACAGCATTAACAGGCCTGGTCAGAGGTGGGCTGCACAACCGCAGCAGGAAGCAGCTTGGAGAAACGACAGAGTGAACTCAGTGACATTAGAAAGGCTCATCAGCTTCTGACACAAACAAAAACTTTTCTTGCTTTTTTTTTTTTTTTTTTTTTTTTTTTATACTTTATGATCGTGGAGTTGAGCACGTACTGCTGCAGATGATCTGTACCTTGGAGAGCTAGACTGGAGCCACAAGAAGTGGCAGTATGTGCAAAACTCTTCTTGCATGTCACCTTGAAAACAAAACATGGACTGGCCCACCTGTGGCACTTAAATTTGTAATATGCTTCATTCTGCTAGGTCACCCATAGATGGACTAGAAAATATCATTTAACATACAAAAATAGCATGGATCCTTTCTCTGTGCAGTGAATTCCTGCTGATTGCCAAAGCCTGTCCACTTATATAGTAGGCCAGAAGGGCTACACATGGACTAAACCATTTCAATAGCTATTCCAGTGTCCTGCATAGATATTCTTATTCCAAATACCAAAATAAATCAAGCAAATGGGATAAAGGGCACTAATTCTGGACAATTTTACATTGTGGAGGAAGTATGACTAATGGGAGTCAAACTGGCATCTCTATTCAAGTGAGCTATTGCTAACAGCCTGGTGAAAAAGTCCACACCGTTCTCTTTCTGAGCTGGGCTGAAGCAAATCCATGGGATCCAAAATTACTCAGGACTCCCAGAGGGATAAGCTCAAAGCTGAATTAGAAGCAAAAGACTCCCAAATTTTCATTTGCTCTTGGGAGACGGGAAGCCCAGAGGAGAAAGAAATACCCAGTCGGAGCCGAGGTAATAAACAAAGCTAGATTAGCATACAACTGTTCTCCCTAAAATGAAATTTGCTGTAGTTAACCAGAAAGTTTTAGGGTAAGAAATTACAGAACAATTTGGGCAACGAGAAATGAAAGCCACCTGTTTAAAGTTAGCCTTTAACCTATTCCCTCTGCCTTCTCGCTCTTTCAAATTCTCCCAGTATCTCTGCTTTCCATAGAAGCAAATCTTCCCCAGGGAAAGTCAATTCTGAAGGCAATTTTCCAAAAACCATTTGGCAGAATTGGCCGGTACTTCAACTGCAAACATGAAAAGGCATTTATTCCACTAACTCAAACGTAGTTTGGAAGAGACATTACTGAACTTGTTTTAGGAATATACTTTGACTGCATCAGTTTTATTGCTTCTTGTATAAATGTCAAACTCAATTTGCCTCAAAGCAGGAAAAAAACTCAAAGTACCTGGTATTATATACATTACATACAAAAACTAGGGGGAGGAGTGTTATCTCCGTGATTAAGTCAAGCCCATCCAATGTTAATTGTGCCCATCTAGTGCACTGAATGTTTCAGTAGCCATAAGAAAAAAAAAAGGCAAAAATAAAACCCCCAAAACCCAGGGAGTATGATCCTGGTATGAAAGACTGTGTGTGCAATATTGTTAAGATGGCCAGATGACCTAGAATCCTGAAGTTTTCACACATTTTCAAGTGCTTAATTTTGCAACCTCAACCTTTTCCTTTTCATTTCTTAAAAAGGTTGCTTTGCTGCAGTGTAAAGAACTTGTGGTAACTCTGTCCTTTGTGCACCATCAGCAGCATTTAACCTTGCACTGTTAGCACATCAGCCTATCATTTGAGATCGAGGCAAAGGACTTTTTTTCTTGGAAGGTGTGGGGATGGGGGAGAGAAAAGGGCAAGTCTTCTAAACTCCTATTTCAATCAGTACTTATTGCCAAATTTTCTAGAAGGAAGAGAATTGGCTATTTCCAAACACTTTATCTCAGCAAAACTACACTTGGAATTTCTTGGGGGCTAAGAAAAAAAAGCAGATCTTTAATCCAAAGGTTATTCTCCTGCTGAATTTCAAAGACTGGCTGCAAACAATGCAGGAGACAGAGCTTTCAGGGGAAAATTGCAGGTTCTTTCATGATAAATGAAAAGCAAGAAGCAACCTAAATAATCCCATTTTTACCATTTCAATAAATAATATAATTTGCAGAAATCTTAAGTTTTAGGACAGACTACCTACTAGTGATGCCATTTGTGAAATATTACTGTGGACACATTAGCTTTTGCAATGCTTTGATTTACATTTTAAGGTCTAATCCTGCAAAATCTTAATTTGCCTCATGTGAGTAGCTGCAATGGCATCAACAGTGCTGCTCATCTGCATAAAGTTAATGTGTTGCACAATTATTTGCACGATCAGACTAGAAACGCAATTACGTTGTGAGTTGAAAAAAAAAAAGAAAAAGAAAAAAGCCTTTGGATTAGTAGGTGAGATTCTCCACTGCAGTAAATGATATAAGACCCATTGAATTCAATTGAGCTATCCTGATTCACACCCTCTGATATGGCCCATTAATTTTAGTGTATGAAAATGAATCTCTGCTCTAAAAATACCAATTAGTAATAAGCTTTGAGAAAGAGGAAAAATCAATTTAAATTCATTTTGTGTAATGCACATTTTCTGTTGCTATTTTAGTTAAATTATTATTATGCATAATAATGGCAGGCCAATAGGTGCTGTCACTTTAGGAATTTGCAGCTATAATGGCCAGTATAAAAGTTAGTAATAGGGAAATTTCAGAAGAGTCCATCAGCTTCATACAAATGTCATTATTATGATTTGGAGGAGGGTAGTGTGTGTGTTTTTCCGCAGAAATCTCAGCCCCATAGTGCTAAGCACAGAATGAGAGACTACACCAGTCCAGACAATTCCCAGTTCAAGAATGAAAACTGAGCAGAGAAAGAGGGGAAACTGAGGCAAATAAGTAACTATGGCTGAAGGCAGTTTCAGGCCTCTTGACTTGTAGCCAGATGTGCTATTCAAGCTGATCCTCAGGAAGGTACGATTTTTTAAAATACACATGCAAAAGTGAATATGTGCTTTGGTGCACAGGCAGTTTCAGCATCCAGCCTAGCAAAGCCAGCAAGAATGCAAGGAAGGTCCTGTGTTAGGACAGTCCTGCAGGCACTGAACCATCTATGGGTGCGTGGGGTATTTCTATATGCTCGTTGTGCTTCCCTTGAGCACGAATCCCACATGCATTGCTGCAAAGACTCACAGTCCCATTTTCTCCAGGCTTCGCTATTCAGCACTGATACTGCACAAACAGCAACAGCCTCTTAGGGTAAGTGGCACTCAATGAAGTTTTGAAGCTGGTTTCCTCCTATTCCAAGCAATTCTGAGATAGTAATGAAATGTAGTCAGACCTAGATTACTCACTGCTACTCATAATGCCAAAGTTAAAATGAAAGAAAAAAGGGATTTGGTTCATACAGTGGATAACTGAACACTAGATCTTGCAGCCACAGGACATTGCAGAGACTAAAGTATGAGGTGGTTCAAAAAAACAACTAAATAAATGCAAAAGGAGAAATGTAGCAAGGTTATTAGGGATTCCTACCTGCAGATGATGCTGAGGAGAGCAATGTTGGGTGATGGCTCCTTGCCAGCAGTGTGCAGGGTGACGTGGGGCATGCCAGGCCTTCCCTTCACGTGAATATACCATGCTGTACATGGAGATCTTTCTGGGACTGCTTTGGAAAACTGCTCCGTACCTACAAGTGCATTAAGATTGCAGAGTTAAACCTGTTTAACACCTCTAAGGGTGACATCTAAATTATAACAATCAGGAATACAGGGTCCAGACCACGGCAAGCTGCTCTATACAACTGGGTTCTGCTCAGACCCTGGTATGAGACAGGGAAGACTGGTATTTTCATCCCGCCTTTAGCAGCTTAGAGATCAACAGCAGCAGCTCACAAAGGCAAGTCATCCTCAGGACAGGAGCTCCTCTCCTCCCCGAGCAGCCCTGGTTAGTAATTTCACCTTGTTCTGCTGTTACAAAGTTGTCTCTCAGTGGCAGAGAGAGAGGAAAGAAAAGAAAAAAAAACCAAAAAACAAAAGAAAACCAGCATTCCTTCCTCTAAGAACCCTATTGACAGGCAGATCCTGTGGATTCCTCCTAGTACAGCTATCTTTGAACTGAGGACTTCTTAGAGAAGTTGAGGAGTTTCCTAGGGTTTTACTTTTTTTTTCCTAAATTGATTGTGGAATTTTTAAACAGGGTTGGCGCCTCTGATCTTTTTCTCAGCAGCTGCAGAATCAGTTTTTCCCCCCACAACTTGTTCTACACAGACCAAATATTGGAAAAATTAAAGGGGAAAGGACAGCAGCACCATTCGCAGAGCCAACCTGAAATAAAACGAGGAACGTTCCTGTAGCTTGGTGAACAATCAAACAACCCAAAGGGCTTTGATCCAGTTCGGGGCTGATAATATTTGTGGGTTAAGGATAATTGCAAAAGTTTGCTCTGGATTTTTATTTGAATATTGGACTCTCCTAAAGATCATTAGTCCCCACTGTCTGGTTCATGTCCTTGCCTGTGAAATACGTGTGTAGCCTGTATTTTTGCAAGTACTGAATAATTCTAGGATATATTCTGTGTATTACCCTGGATCTTTTTGCTGTTGGGATCCTACCCTCCCTGTCACAGGACAGTTTGCTTTCAAGGAACTCTAAGGATTTATAATATGCCTGCACTTTGTGCAGCATTTTTAATGCCAGATTACATCCAGAGGTTAATGCAGGGTCCTTGCATTGCTGTGGGCACAAACCCCTTCCCAGGTAAGAAGACACAGAGAAATACCGAGGACATATGCAACAATGATCAGCTGGACCCCTGCGGGATCAAACATTTTGGGGGATAACATAAATAATTGGTAAAGGCACCATCCCACATAGAGAGTTTAATTATTGGGAATGTTATTGGACTTTTCTAGCCAGCAGAGAAACAAAAATGCCAAGAACTGTAAGAATGGTTCTTAACAAACCTTCAACCTTCTGAAAATTAGCAAAATGCTATAAACCTGCAGAAAAGGATACTCCACTGAGATTTCCAAACTCAGTTTGGCAGGCTGGGACCAGCCTGATGAAGCAAGGATTAGCATCCAAGTACTTTGGTGGCTTTCAGTCTTGCACCACCAACCCAATCACATTTATTTCACATTCAACCTTTCCAAATAATGTTGGAACCAGAAAGTTATTTATGTGACCTGCTTAATTGAAAGAGCATTCGCTGTCAGTGATCAAATAAACTGTTATTGATCTTCAGCATTGGAGGCTGTTCACATGGAGCTTTCTGGTATGTATTTTTCATTAAGATACTTTCCAGAAAAAAAAAATCAAAATGCAAATGCAGCAAAAAGTAAAGCATTTTGAGAGTTAATCCAGAAAAAAAAAATAATAATAATTTAAAGAAAAATACA
>JAVCKT010006704.1:0-11274 GCA_032273925.1 Rhynchotus rufescens
CGGCGCCGGGCGGCACAAAGGCGGCTCGCGGCGGCGCCTCGGGGAGCGCGGGCCCGGAGCGGAGCGGCCCGGGGAGCGCCCGGCCGCGCGGGCCCAGAGCGGAGGACTCGGGACGGCGCCTCTCGGAGCGGAGCGGCCCGGCCCGGTGCGGCGCCTCGGGGAGCCCCCGGCCGCAGGGGGCGCAGGCAGCTCCGCTCCCGCCCGCGGCTCTGCCTCGCCCGCCTCCCCCCGCCCCCGGCTCCTTTGCATGCGCCGCGCCCCGCCCGGCTCTCACTGGCGGCGCCGCCCATTGGTGCCTCTCCCCTTGGTCATTTGCATGCGCCGCGCCCCGCTCGGCTCTCACTGGCGGAGCCGCTCAGGGCGGCGCCGCCCATTGGTGCCGCTCCCGCGGCTGATTTGCATGCGGCGCGCCGGCCCTGCCCGCCGCGCCGCACAACTTGGCTGGAGGGCGCCGCAAGTGTCCCGCGGAGCGGCGCGGAGCCGGGCGGCGCGGAGAGGAGCGGAGCCGGGCAGCGCGGTGCGGAGCGGCGCGGAGCAGAGCGCAGCGCCCGGCCCGCAGCGAGCGCGGGGGCGGCAGCGCGGCATGGCCGATTGGCGCCCGGGCGCGCACTAGCTGCTCCGCGGCCGGGGCTCGGCGCGCGCTGCCGCCGCGCGTGGCTCTGCCGCCGTCTCTCCTATGGCTGGGATGTACAGCTCGACTCTGAAGACGCTGGAGGATCTAACGCTGGACTCCGGTTATGGGGCAGGGGACTCCTGCAGGTCCCTCAGCCTCTCCTCTTCCAAGTCCAACTCGCAAGCGTTTGCCTCCGCTCAGCACAGAGGCAACTGGTGGTACTACTCGGGCTCCATGAACAGTAGGAACAACAGCTGGGACACCGTGAACACTGTGCTGCCGGAAGACCCCGAAGTCGCCGATATATTTTCCAAGTGTCCTAAGCTGCCGGACCTAGAGGAATACCCTTGGACCGATGAGGACATCGGGAAGATACTCAGGAAGGGGAAGGGGGATGGAAAGGGCAGAGCCTTCACGGCGGACGCGGTGCGGCGGCTCTCGCAGCTGCTGCGGCGCGCGCTGATCCGTGTGTCGCGCGAGGCCCAGCGGCTCAGCGTGGCGCACGCCAAGTGCACGCGCTTCGAGGTGCAGAGCGCCGTCAAGCTCATCCAGAGCTGGGCGCTGTCGGAGAGCTGCGTGCTGGCCACCGTGAAGGCGCTCTCGCTGTACAGCATGAGCGCCGGGGACGGGCTCAGGAAGGGCAAGTCGGCGAGGTGCGGCCTCACCTTCTCCGTGGGCAGGTTCTTCAGGTGGATGGTGGACACGAGGATCTCGGTGAGGATCCATGAATATGCAGCCATCTCCTTAACTGCCTGCATGGAAAACCTAGTAGAAGAGATTAAAGCCCGGGTTTTGGCAAGCCAGAGCCCTGACAGTGGAGGAGGGGAGATCTCGGCTGAAGTCCTGGAGATGGTCATCAACAACGATGCCGAACTTTGGGGAGTGTTGCAACCTTACGAGCATCTCATCTGTGGGAAAAATGCTAATGGTAAGATCCGGCTTTACAGGAAACAAAGTCATTTCTATGGATATGGGTGTTAGTTCTTGTGTTTTTCGTTTCAGCTGAATCACATCATTGGTAGTGGTTTGTGTGTGACAGCTTTACCAGGCAGGAGTGCTGTCTCTCAAGTCCTAGTGTGTTCCAGTTTGTAAAAGGCTCGGGAGCAGTGGGAACCCAAGCCCTGTTGTCTCAACAAATGTCTCTTCCAGCTTCCTACCAGCTGCTGTTTTGAACATTTTTTACAATAATTGGCGTGTGTGCATGCTTCTCCGGGCCCGTGACATGAAATGTAGAGTAACAGGCTGTTCTCCAGAAAATGTCAGTACTCTTTGCAAGCAAAACTTTACCACCAATTTATAGTGAAATATACTGAGAATTTTGCAGTCTCATCTTAAAAATGTGATTCCCATGTACAGCCTGGAAAGGGGAAATGACTTGATGTATTTTTTTATTTCACTGCAGTAATGAAATTCAGTTCCTGAGCAAAACCAACTTAAACTTCCTTCTAGCTTAGGACAAGGCTGCACTGTACTGTGCTCAAGTAATAACAAGGAGCCTGTGCCTGTCTTGTAGAGTTAAGTATGTGGGATGGTACCTCAATAATGAGAGTAACTTAACGTTAAAATGCTTAATCCTGGCACTTGATTAGAAAGCAGACTTTTAAAGCAGCTAAGCAAATAAGCAGATAAAGGAGTGTTGGCATCTCTTTATGAGACTGCGGAGCAATTGAAAAGACCTCAGTCCTGACAGTTCTGTTGGGAAGCAGTTCTGACCTGGTGTCCCACGGAGGAGTACCGTAACTTTCCTTGGAAACCTCGGAGCAGCTTTCAATGCAGAAGCCGCTCCGTGAGCCCCGTGCGGCGTCGGCGCTCGTGCTGGTTTCGTTGTTGCGGTCGGGCGCTCCGTGAAGGAGCCGGGATCCTCTCCGATTTCACTGTCTGTGAAAGCAGGTGGCTCGGCCTCTTCACCATGCAGCCTCGTAGGGAGGGACAAGTGAAAGCACAGGCTTTCTTTGAGGGTAAAAGGGACACTTTAGGTGAACCTTACTAATGAAATACTCGTCAGAAAAAGGCTTGCATAACTTAGGCTCCTCAGCTGCATTACATACCATTATCCCATCCCCAAGCAATAATGTAGCAATTTGGATCACCCGTGGATAGGTGAGGTAACTGCTCAGCATCACTGTTCTTCTCTATTATGTCGAGCTTGGTCATCCTACCTAATGAAGAGGGTGACTTCTCTTGCTGAACTCCAAGCCCTATCTTGTGCATTCTCTGCACTCAGTCTGCTGTCACTGTTACTAACTGTATGTGAGTTAAATGTAAAAGATGGAGTCTTTTGGATGTACATTTTGAAAATGTAGCTGTACGTTTAAAAGTTGAATGTGGACATTTGTGTTGTAAACTACAGACTCTTTCATGCAAGACCATAAAGGTATGGGGAAGTCTTGCCTTGCTCAAACAGTTGTCATAACACTTCATATCCCACAGGAATATTTGTAGGTGAGTCCAAAGAGAGGACTTGGTGCCACCTTCTGCTCTTTATTGTATTCCAGCCTCCACAGATATCATGGTTTTGCACAGAGAAGGATGCATTTCAGGTGTTTATGATCTCTATTTATTGTTTCTCCCACATGGTTTCTGTGTGTAAAATGGGAAGGAGGCATTAATAGATCACAATGCTGACTTTTTTTTTTCTGATGAGAAATCTCTGTCTTGGAAAAACTGCAATGAATGAATGGAAGCCGGTGCTCAATGGAAACAGGAGTGACTGTGCAGGGAAGTGCTTATAAATATTCAAGGCACCAACTGGTCAGTTATGATAAGGCTTTTATTGGAGGCTACTGGGCGGCGATTGGCCACAGCAGGGTTGGCTTCTGTCGCCTCCTTTGTTGTTCTCGTCTTCCTGATCAATGCTGTCAATAATTGAATGTGGATTTTGAAAGTCTGAAAATGGAATAAAGTGCATCTAAAGGCACACTGATTTACTGTGACAGTCTGTCACTAATATTTTATGTGACACAAGTCAGTGAATCTTCTAAAGTCGTTTCTTGCAGTTATAAGACTTCAAATAATTTTATACTGGTACAGAAAGCTTTCAATAACTTCTTTATTCTTCCTCCATTTAGAATTTTTCTATTAATAGTTGCATCATTTTCTGCAGTGCCTTCAAGTATTTGTCTTTTATATTAAGCAAAATCTGAGGTAGATCCAGTGGTAAAATAACTGGATGTTTTCCAGCACAAGAAACAGCAAAACTCATTTTACTGTCGACGTTGGTTCTTTATATAATTAGAAAGTTTTAATGGAGCACTTGTAAATTCCAAACTTGGCAAGTGTTTGTTGGGTTTTGTTTTATATCTTGAGTTTGATGCTAGAGATAAAAAGCTCTTGGAGATTATGTTCTAGCTCCAGTCAAGCATTGCAACCTCTGGATGAAATCCATGGCAGTATGTTATATGCAGAAGATTGTGCTGGATTATCATAATGGACCTTTTTGGCATTATGATCTATTAAATAGCTTCCTTTATTAGATCAGGGTAGGAGGCTTTTTCAGAGTTGAGGAAACAGTAAGTAACTGCGTAAATCTTAGTAAATTCTCAAGAGACAGAGATGTAGGTCTATGCTGTTCTGTGACAAATCTCCCATCGAAGAGGGTAGTCCAGTCACTATTCTTAAGGCTTCTACAAGCTGAAAGCTTATCCTACACTAGGATAAGCATGTTTTAATTAACACCTGGTGTGGGAAAGGTAAAACTTAAAACTCGAAATGCTTAAAGGAAGCTAACTATTTTAAAATCAATAATAACAGTCTGCAGTAGTTAGTTGGGGGAGTGTTTTGTTTTTCTTTGTGAAGTTGTTCTTTAGTCAACTGTTCATTGAGGAATAGTTGCAACTATTTCAAATTCTGACTTCTTGCTTGGGGTTCAGTCTGTCTGCCTTGGAGGGATGCAGTCTGAATGTGTCACCATAATGAGCTCAGTAAAGCTGTCTTGGATGTCTTAATGTGTGCAGGGACTGAGTCTGTTCAGACAGCATCTAGGTGAAATGTTGTTTAAAAAAAGAGTGCATTTTAAGTTGGAAAGTGACAAAATGAAGTGTCTTTAAAAGCAGCGACAATGATAAATAGCTATTGATCAGCTGAAGCAGCTGGAAGATTAAAAGAAACTCATGATTTGGAATAGCTGTGTTCACTTTCTATTTTTAATTAGATGGAATTATTTTAATTAGATGGAAGAGTATGATATGATTTGGCTTGATTTAGCTGAAGTAGAGCATGCATCCAGTAGTTTCATGGGGTTTTAGAGACTGTTCTGATCTGAAATCTGTGAGTCTATTAAATTATTTGGGAGATAAGAAATAGAAACTAATATCTGTGAAATGTTAACTCTTTTGTATGTTCCTATACTTAACTAGCATGTGGATCATGACAGCCTGAAGTGTCAATGCTTGAAAGAAATCTTGGTATTACTAACCTATAGACTACTGCACTGGCTGTGTTGTACTCAACTCTCATCTGGTCTTTGATGGAGAGTCCCATGCCAGTTAATACGCCTGCTGTGCCATTTAATGCATCAGCACATCTGCTCTCTGGACCTAGTTGTTGGCAGCTGTTACTGAACTGGAAATTCAAGTCAGATGTATGATTTACTTGCACGCCTTTTACCTGATGTACTTCAGGTTTTCTATGGAAAAGCCAATCTGTTTTCAACTTGTTGCAGTCAACACTGAGCTTAAACTAAACTCTGCTTGGTGTGTTAAGAGATTTTTAGAAAGGGGTTGAAAGGGGAAACAACCTTTTCTTACTTGGGAGAGTTTTTACAGGGATGAATTTCTCCTTTTTTTGTCTGTGATCCTACACTGCAACACAGCTGACAAGTGTCAAGTGTGGGTTTTTGAGTTGCCATCAATAACTAATCTCATTTGCTGTTATGTTTCTCACTGTAGCTGTTAAAAATCATAGCTGACTTTTTTGTTTGCTTGTTTGAAGAGCTATGCTGAAAGTATTAGAAATCACTATTTTCAATTATCAAACTGGGCTGAAGTAACTGCTTTATTTCAGTGTAATCATGGCACTATACTGAAATCCAACACTAAAAGAAGAAATTATTCTGTGACACTTCAGTAGAAAGTCCTTCTGGTCACTGAACAATCTGGGAGGATCCAGTGAGCTTTATTAATTTTAATAAGCTATCAGCTTTGTAGCTACTCAGAAAAATTGTATGTTATTGGAAGAGAGATATTTGGGGGAATAGAACTTCAAAAGTCATCAGTAAGTGAAGAGGACTGGCTGAAAGCAACTGGCAGGCTGCACATCATTTTTGGAAGTTGGTCTTTTATGGCACATCAGAATCCAACTACATGCATCTTAAACAGACTTGGTCAGGGCCAAATCTCATTTCTGCTCTGACCTTCTCTACTATCCAACTGGCTTAGTAGACATGAGTGAAGAATTTGGTCTTCTGCTGACAGAGCACTCAATGGGAAAACTCTGGAGCTTCCAATGAGCTGAGGATCTCTTCTGCTTGAGAAAGTGAGGATGAATTTAATCATGCTGGAAAGCTGTAGAGCTTGGCCTCTGGTTTTGTGGGGCACAGTCCTGGGTGCATTTGTGAGGAAAACCAAGGCTTTTAACCCCTCCACTTTTACCTATAGAAAGGCCTCTCTGGGGTTTCTGACCATATGGCAGCCCATCAGCACAGGAGTTCTATCTAGGTGGCTTAAAATCTAGACAGGCTCTTCAGCCCCTAGGTAGCAAGTTTGAAACCCTGGCCCAAGCACGTAGCCTTTGCTGGTTTGCTCTGTCGAATGCGCTGCAGTGGTTGCACGTACTGCTTATAGCGAATCCTTGCAGGAACAGGGAAAACCTCTGTGCAAGTTTCCATGTTAAATGTGCTGGTGAGGCCTACGACCCTAACTGCAATCCAGTTTTGTTCACCCCTGCCCAAGTGCACCTCCAGCATACCTTGAACACTTGTACTCCTACATGCTCAAGAATGTGGATATATAGCCACAAACCCACAGGGGCAAATTCTTCAAGCCTAAATGTTAGTGCTTGTGTATACTTGCTCCTGTCTCCTACAAATGCAAACCACTAGATGCACAATTAAAGCTACTAACATCTGCAGATATACATCTTTCTTATGTTAAAGGAGAGATCAGTCAGAGCTAAAATATCTTGGTATTTTTTTTCTTGTAGTGGTTTATATATGTGTCTATATATATCTTATATTTAGTAAAACAAATGATGCAATGATTAATCATTTGAATCCCTAGTATTACAACACAGATTGCTATGTTGGATCTTTTTGGGTCTTTTTGTCTCAGTTCATTGAAGATCGTGTGCTGAAATTCCCAGGATATGCGCCTAGCACTAGCAGCAAATACTGATAGTTGGACTTTCAGTGGAACTGGTATTTGAGGCAGCTTTACCCCATGAAACTGAGGACGTGGCCCATGAAAAAGGAACTTGAGGAGAAAAAAAGCATGTGCCCTGTTGCATTTAGTTATTACTAAAGCCAGAAGTTAAAACTGAGTACATGATGTAGAGGCCAGAACAGTTTCATCTTTGTACTTGAAAGAATAAGCTGTAATATAGTGTTGTCTTTATTTTCGGATAAAAAATCCAATCTGATTTGGCTCAGAAATTTGCAATCACAAGCTGAGCATGCTATTGCACTTTCTTGTATCTATAGGAAATGTGTGATGAGTGTTAATTTTTTTTAAAGTAAGCTCATATTAATGTTAGAAAATAGAAAAATAAGAGCCAGAATAGTATTAGTCTTGTGGTACTTACACATTTACTCTATTGTCCTTGCTTAAAATAAAAAATAAAATCCTCAAGTGTTTAAGCTGAATTTGGCTTTTGGGCCTGCAAGATTTAAAAGAAGAGAAACTGAAGTCTCTAAATAGAGCAAACCCCCTATTCAAAAGTGCTCGGCAACCCTCTTGGCAATCTTTATTCTCATGAATGTTTGGAAAAACAAGATCAGAGTAATACCAGTTTCTTTTGTTAGCATTGTTGTTTTTATACTGCATCTAGTAAGTCTTATATATAAGCATCTTCATATCATTGCAAACTCAGGAGTCCTAACTTGCTGTCTTACACTCTGTCCATTGAAGAAAAACTGTCTCAAGTTATAAGCGCTGCTCTGTAAGTAGTCAAGATGAGGAAACATTATCTAGTTGCCGTCATTGAGCTATAGGAATGGGGTCTGATATAGATACAAAACAATCAAATCATTCACTTCTGATGCTCTGATTTTAATGGGATGAATTTACATGCTGTTTTGACCAGCTAAGTGCCCAACTTGACATCCGGTTAAACGTAAGCAAGCCTGAGGCAATGTTAAAACCAGTAACAATGATGACATCGTGCTTCCCAAATCTACAAA
The DNA here is from genome assembly GCA_032273925.1 of Rhynchotus rufescens. NCBI lineage: Eukaryota > Metazoa > Chordata > Aves > Tinamiformes > Tinamidae > Rhynchotus > Rhynchotus rufescens. The sequence goes on from JAVCKT010006704.1 coordinate 7,947, forward strand.
TTGGCACCAAAATATTTCAACAGAGCTCTGTTTCCTTGTTTAGGGCAGCAAAGTGGATATAGGTCAACTCTATCTTGGACTTTTATGAATGAGGGAAGCCTCTTGTTGGAATGCATGCTTTTAACAAAGGGAACCAAACAGGGAGGAAGAGATGTGTAAGTGCTGATAGCCTGTGCTTCTTGGCCAAATGCATCTAGACTTGCCTTCTAACTTGAGGCATGAAAAAAGCTGGCCATCCCAGCCTAGCTCCCTTGTGAAAGGTTTGGTCACAACTCGGTGCACTTTGTGACTGGGAATGAGGAGAGAACAGCCCTGGGACAGGCCAGCGATGGGCAGGGCATCGTGGGGCTGCTTGTCAGCCTGTAATTCAAGTGTCTGCCTGTGTGGTATCTGGCTGCACTCTGCTCAGGTGGTGGCTGCTGCTCTTGAGTTGTGTATGGAACCGAGTTCCCGACCGAAGCCAAGCTGTTTGGCTTCAGTTAAATGGCATTTCAAGTTAGCAAATCCCTCCTTATAAGAACCTACTTGCCCATGTGTTACTGTCTGAAATCCCTACAGAATCACAAATTTCCTTTTTTTGATCAAAACCTATTACTTACTTAATTTCTTTAACTACAGTCAAGCTGATGATTTTTGTGATGGACTTCTCGCAGGCAATTGTTTGGGTTGTGCTTCTCTACAGTCTTAACAGGAAACATTTCCCTGAAACAGATGCTGAGTGAAGCCTGGAATGTGGACTGTAGCCCAAAAGACAAGTAATAATTAAATCGGATCACACACGTTGTTGTGAGTATATTTAAGCTCTTTCGATTGACTAGACAGAAGCTGCCTGGTGCTCATAACTTAGAGATTAATTGTAAGCCTGAGCACTTGTCCATCTTGTTCTGGTCGTTCTGTTATTACACACGGACCATTCATTTCGTAGAAATCTGTTTGATGTGCCCCAGGTTGCTTTTCCTGTTCCATTCCTGAACTGAGCAAAATACAGACTTCTAGAGGATGTTGCAATATGTCATTTCACCTCTGTAAAGGATTTTGTGGCTATGGTAGCATAGGTCTAGGGAAAGGCAAAGCATCGTCTTAATCATTTTAGGTCAGTGCATATTATGCATGTATTATGCATTTTTTTCCCCAAGTACTAGTTACACTATTTTGCATTGAGAATAAGCACCCCAATTTGTTTACTTGTCTTCTGCTCCATCAGCAAATTATCTATTTCATGGTCTTTCTGCTCAGTTTGCTAAAGCAAAATTGAAGCCCTGACTAAGACTAAGCTCTGATTTTATTTTATTTTCTAAGGGAAACAATAAATTCAAGGGACCAAACTAAAACTTTTCTTCTGTGATGCTTCAGTGCTGCACCAGTTGACGAGGGGAATGCATTTGGCTGTCCTTGCCCAAAAGATTACAAAGCTTTGAAATATGAAATAAGCAAAGGGGGGGGGGAGGAGAAGACAACACATGAATATGTGCTTAAATGTGCCAAAATGCTCGAGAAGATTAAGGCTGTATGTGGTATAATCGTGGACTAGAGATTAAGGGCTGGAGACAAATAAACATTTCAGACTAGCTTTTCAGTCTATGCATATAGATTTATAACAAACGGTTAATTTGCAAGGGGGTTATAGGAGATCAAAGTAGATGATGTTTATGTGATTTCAGGGATGAGAGGAAAGGAACACTATGGAAAACATAATCTGCTTGTCCTATTTTTCAATGTCTATAGTATCACAGTCCCTGTTGGACACTTAGTGTTTTCATTTCCATGTGCTCTGTTAACTGGGGCCTGCAGCGTACAGAAGAAAGTCTGCCTGCATGTTGATGCTGGAATAAGCAGTATAAACAGCCTTTGGAAAAGGCTCTGCAATAGAACAGGACAGCTGAGAACATAAGGTACAGTAAATGTCACTTGGTGTCTAAATTTCCTTAACAACACTGATTAGTAGGGAGAGAGGAAGTAATTGTTATCTATCCCTTTTATAAAAGGGATAAAATTCCAAGAACCCCAGATGGCCTGATTCTCTACCTTACTATAAGCATGAGCACATCACCACAACAGCTGCCTTTTTTAACCATATACTAAAATTTAGATAATATTATTTCAAACAAGTCTTGTTTTAACCCATGATTTCTGTTGCCACATTTAAAACTAGGTCTGCAGATGCTCATTCATCCAGTTTCTATGTTCAGAGCAGCGGGCAGGATTGTTGGATAAGCGTGAAGGCAGAACTGCCCAGGAACGTGTTGCACTTCAGTGTGATACAGTCCGAAAGTTATAGGAAAGATTTGATTGATATGGTTCAAGGCTGATAGAGGGGTAATACTGGGGGGGAAAAAAGTAATGCTATTGATTTTTTGTGTGTGTGTTTATATGGAATGCTTATGAAAGGAGACTAGTAGGTCTTGGTGAATTACCACCCAAACTAAGCTGTAACTTTTTAAGCCATATAAAGATGAAAGAAAGGCATATCTATATGCAATTTTAGTTGCCTTCAGTTCTGGAGAATATATATATATTTATAGGGTATGTGAAGGAGGCATCCATGGATAGCTAATTTGGGCCTTCAGCAAGGGAAACATCGTGAATATTAAGAATCTTTATCCCCTATCCAGAGACAGACCTTAGAGACCTTTGGTTTTTAGTGCCTGATCTCAAATTTCCTTGTAGGACCTGGCTTTTCATGCCATGGTTTAGGGGTTTGGTTATTTTAAAAACATGTAGAATGATTTCAAGCTCCATTGGCTTCTGAATCTCTTTAACTTTTATATGTCAGTTTGCTTAACCACTCCCACCATTTGCTTGGCAAAGAGGACCAAATGTCTTGGTTTTAACATTACTTTTATCACAAGTGAGTTTTTGGAGGGGAGTTTATGTGCCGTTGTGTGGGGAGCGGTCACTAAGGCAGATCATGAGAAACATTACTATTTCACACTGCAAGGTTGTCCTCAGAAGTGCTCTTCTGCTTCTGCTACACGAATTGGAGAGAGGCTGCTGCTTGAATTTTGTGCATCTTTCTGAAACAATACCATAGGTATAGGGGAAAATGTTAGGGTTGTACATGTATTCTAGTAGTGTAAATGACAAATTTATTTTCTTTGTGGGGATGGATATAACTTCTGCTGTTTATATACTGAGTTTTTGCTTTGGCTAGTATCTTTCTTCTTCCCCCCAGTTTTGCACTGAACTTGCACTGGTAGTTTTGTTTAGTCTAGAGATCAGAAAAATCTCTTCAGACTTGAACTAACACATTTTTATCATTCCTATTAGAGGGCTTTTCATTCCTGCAGTATCACATTAATTTTCCTTCAAACGCTAGTCTGTACACAAA
>JAVCKT010006705.1:17173-30341 GCA_032273925.1 Rhynchotus rufescens
TCCTTCTCTGGAGGTCTTCAAAACCCGTCTGGATGCCACCCTGTGCCACATGCTGTAGGTGTGCCTGCTTGAGCAGGGAGGTTGGACTAGATGATCTCTAGAGGTCCCTTCCAACCTTGAATATTCTGTGATTCTGTGATTTTATCCTTATACTGAGACTAAAGTATTTTCTTACAAAGTTGAAGGATATGTGGACTTGCCTAACCTACAAGTACTAATTAAAGTACTAGTCTGGCCTGCAGAACACTCAAGATCAAGCTTCTCTGCATAATAGAGGAAACTACTTCAGACTCACTATTTTGGCTCAAAGCTACAAGCTCACTTGAGTCAGGCATGATTCAAATGTTTATTTCTTACATTCCAGGCAAGTGTCTTAATGATCTATGGAAACATACAAACCTAGGTCTATCATCTCACACCTAAGCATCATCTCTCAGTTCCATATCTATACAGTGCTCTAATGCTTTTGGTTTCATGGAAAAACAAACTCTATTGTCATTAAATGGAGTTGACTTCTGTTAAATCTAAATTCTGACAGATTATTGATTTTCTCAGGTTAAAGAGGATCTAAACATCTGCAGAATAAACTGAATAAAGTAAAGCTTACTTTGTATTCCTATTTCAACTGACTAATCAGTGCAAGTCAAATTTCAGGCTAATCAGTAAAAGCAGATAGCAAGCTATATGGAAATTTAATGTCTTCTGACTGAAACAATAAATAAATAAATAAATAATTGTTATCTGTGGTAATTGCTCCAGATACAAATACTGCATAAAAACATGAACTTCATACAAATTTAAGTGATGATAACAGAAAAGATCACTGAATTTGTGACATCAAGAACTATTTCCCAGTATTTTTTTTGTAGAACTCTCTAGCAATCTTCAGCTAGTTAGTCTGCTCAGGCTCACTACCTTCAGTCACTAGACATTGTAAATGCAAAACAAATTGACAAAATTCTATGGAAAGAAAAGAAACAAATAAGCAAACAAAACAAAACAAAAATCCACAACACAAATCTAAGAAAAACAAAGATAAATATACAAAATGCTATGGGAAATGAACATAAACCCTGAGGAAAACAGCAACAGCAAAACCCTAGTTGATAGTAGAAATAATCAGAAGCAATCTGAAAAATTCCAAATGCCTGCTTGAGGAGGATCTTAATGCTAATTATTTTTTTCTTCCATATCTACAGAGATTCTTAATAAAGCATGGTAGATATCATTCTTGCAGAAGCAAGAATTTTTGCCTTAGTTTGTCTAACAATGCACTTTTACAGGTGTGTATGTACCTATACTATGCACACAAAAATAAAAACTTACCTTTTTTTGTTTTTCCCTACAAACCAACATTATGAAATTATAGCCCCGGGCATTTTGCACTCCCTCTCTCTTTTTTTTTTTTTTTGTTTTGTTTTGTTTTGTTTTGTTTTGGTTTGGTTTGGTTTTGGTTTTTTTTTTTTTTTTGTTTACCATAATCAGAAAATGATTCTTCTATATAGTGTTTTGCAGCATTTTCCTTGACAGCATTTGTTGCTACTGTCAGTTATATTTAGTCCTATTTTCAAGTTAATAATTCTACAAACGTTGTATTAATGGCACCACTGTCTGCAGTGTGAGTAAGCACTCCAGGGTAGGCTACTACTATGATTAGAAGAACTGAGAAAAAAAGCCTGGAAATGGAGCTCAAAATACTTTTGCAGACACTCCCAAGCTATGTGTATAATATTAATTAAATTCTATAGTCTCCACCTGTGTCCTTACTCCTATCCCTTAAGATGAAGGATTGGAAAAGTTATCCAAAATAGGTACTCTCATTCCATTTCCTGCCTTAGTCACTCCAAACTGATGGAGGCTGATTTATCTATAATATTGAGGCTGTTCTAAAGTTCAAGCAGGAAGGTGAACAGATGCAATACTAAGAAGCATTTTACAGGCAGTTAGAGTAATATTTGTGTATGGTCTACACTGTAACCTTTCCCTTTATTACAGAAAACAACTACTGCAAAAGAAAGCCTGGAACACGCATTTCAGAAGCTCAGATCAGCAAACCAATTATCAATCCATCAATTGATCACAGCTAGTCTTGGGAGTAGTTTGCTCTTGGAAATGAAGGTCTAGGCAGATGGTATGCATGCTCATAACTTGCAGAGCATCTGTACAGAATAGATAATTAGACAGATAAGTAGAACACAGGAAGGCAGTAACTAACTCAAAGAAAAGTAGACTATGTAAATGCACACAGAAATTCAATGATTTACCGCTGCTCTAGTATATGAACTGAAATATTAAAGTCTAGTCTGTATTTATACTATCTGCGTTTTCAGAGGATTTTTTTTTGGTAGAAACAGTTGCCTATCCCCTTTTGTCAAATCACTGCAGCAGTCAAAATAATTTTAAATTAAATAGTAAATGAAGAACTGTATATTGGTACTTATTTAAAAAGGCACAGAGTGGGTTGTGGCTCTGAATAGAAGACATCTTTTATGTTTACTGAAGAAAAATGGTTCAGTTTTTCAATTCCTTTTCGTAAGTTATCTTATGAAATTTAAAAGTAGGATTAAACTCCAAGAAAATTTGAGTTAAGGTATGAAAATAGACTGCATAGATACTGACCAATGTTTTCTCTAAAGAAGCTGCATGCTAGAAACAGATAAGTAAACACTAGTAGTTTGAATATTTATGTACCTTCAGTAGATTAATTTAAAAGAGTGATTCTTTTTGTTTTTCTATATTACTATAATATCTTCCATTCTGTGTATTAGAAATATTAGGTCTTTTTCTTTTAAAAATAACCAAATATTTCAACTGAGCTCTTATCTGTGGTCAATCTTATCAAGCTCTTACCTGTAAGCAAGCAATTAACATCTTTGGTATCTATATGCTAAAAAAATTCAATATAAACAGGTTTGGTCTGACCATTTAATTAGGTGAGTAAAAGTTGAAACCACTTACACACACTAATTGCATCCCAGAGCATGACATTTCCAAGCAGATGATGAGAGAATCATAGAATGGTTAAGGTTGGAAGGGACCTCTAGAGATCATTTAGTCCAAGCACCCTACTCCAGCAGGGACACCTAGAGGATGGTGGCACAGGGTGGCATTCAGGAGGGTTTTGAAGGCTCCAGAGAAGGGGATTCTGCAACCTCCCTGGGCAGCCTGTTTCAGGGCTCTGACATCCTCACAGGAAAGTTTTTCCTCATATGGAGATGGAACTTCCTGTGTTTCAACTTATACACATTACTCCTTGTCCCATCATTCACTGGCCACCACTGAGAAGAGTTTGACCCCATCCACCCTACATTCACCTTTCAGGTATTTATACATGTTAATCAGATCCCCTCTCAAGCTTCTCTTCTACAGGCAATGATGCTGGAGGCGACATTTTAAGGTATGAGAGGATCGTGTGGCGAGATTATAGAATCATAGAATCATTATGGTTGGAAAAGATGCTAAAGATCATCAAGTTTAATCATAAATCTAGCATCACCATTCCTGCTAAACCATTTCACTAAGTGCCTCATCTACATTTTTCTTGAACACTGTCAGGGACTACACTGCTTCCCTAGGCAGCCTGTTCCAATGCTTCACTATTCTTTCCATGTAGATTTTTTTCCTAATATCTAACCTGAATTTCCTCGGTGCAACTTGAGGCCATTTCCTCTTGGCCTATCATTAGTTATTCTGGAGAAGAGGTCAATCCCCACCTCACTACAAGTTCCTTTCAGACAGTTGTAGAGAGCAAAAAGGTCTCCCTTGAGATTCCTCCAGACTAACTCCCGTGCCCTCAGGTGGCGTTCATAAGGTTTGGTTTGCTCCAGTCCCTTCACAGGCTTCACAGACCTTCTTTGAACATGCTCCAGAGTCTCCAATGTCTGTTGTAGTAAGGAATCCAAACCTGAATACAGTATTCGAGACGCAGCCTCACCGGTGCTGAGTAGAGGTTACGGATAACTTTTCTCAGACGACTGATAATGCTACTGCAGCCCAGGATTTTGTTGGCCTCTGTTGCAAGGGTGCACTGCTGGCTGTGGTCAGCTGTTCATTTACCTTCTGATTGTTACTCATATCAAAACAATCCATACTTAACATTAAAATATGGCATATAAAACTTGTTGGGTAAACCTCAAATGCTTGAGTTTTCATTGTGAACTCTATAACAGAGTTTCCTTAAATGGCATGTAGGTAGCAAGCACGAGGGATTTAAACAAGATGACAAAGGAGATACATGTAAGCTTATACTAAATTGACCGTAACACATTCCTGGAACTTGATGGTCTATTTCTAAATTCATTGAATGAACTATTTAGGTGTATATGTCACTTAGGCAATATTAAATTTTAAATTTTAAATACACTTAAATTTTAAATTTTAAATTTTAAATTAAATTTTAAATACAATTTAGCAAGACAGAAAGAGAGTAGTATGTGCTGACTCAGAGATGATATCTCAAATACAGCAGTGAAGCATGAAAGGAAACATATAAGCACTTGTGTGTGAAAAAGAAAAAGCACCTGTGGAAAAAAAAAAAGGAACAGTAAGGATGCAGTCACACATTCATAGCATCACCAAGCTCTGTACCACTCCAATATCAAATGTTTTTCCCTATCCCACTTAATATTAAGCATAAAGATCTCGACGATAACACCAAATCTGGTGTCACATCCCCTGAACACCTTTTTTCATACACAAACTCACTTTATCTTATTAACTGTTAACAGTTTATTTTGAAACAGAATACAAAACAGTTATTACACAACCTGAACATGGTAGAAGAAAAACAACTTGCTCCAAGATACTGAAATGGAATTCTATATAGTCCTTCAGATTTTTGAAGGAGTTCTCCATTATCTTCAATCAAACTGATGTAAGTAAAGTGGGGCTTCACTCACTTAAATTAATAACAACAAAAAGACATGTATCCAGAAGCAGTTTAAAGTGATTCATGTGTTTCTTCACAGAATAAAATTCTAAAATAAATATCAGATTATTTGTGTGCTAATTCTGTGCTCAGTCAATGTGAAGGGCTGGTCTGGATAGGGATCAACCACTTGCTAATCTATAGAATAGTAGTATATTGAATCATAAGGAATAGCAGAGCAATGAGAAGAGAGGAGTAAATCGTCTTTACCATCTCTTTCTCTGGTTGAGTTTGTGCTATGTTCTACACTGAACATTTGATCTCTCCCATCAAGGAAGGCTTCAAGGAAAAGCAATCATGTGGGGAAATGCTGATAAGTACTGGTCAAAGTGGTAGAAGGCATCCAAAAGTGATTGACTGAATCCTAGTCTCTTCTCTCCTTCAGTACCAGAGAAGGACAATAAGCATCCTTTACCACAAGATCTAGTCAGAAACTTTTGAGTGAGTCATTCAAAAGAAAAAGAATCAGTTTATCAAAAGCAAAGAAAAAGCTCTCTGATAAATTTCCAAAGCAGGGAATTTCTGTTTATAAATATATTGTCACACAGAAAACCTTGTAATCATTCCTTTAGAGGTGAAGGGCCCAAATCAAGTCAGCATCTGTACACAGATATGCAATATTCTTTGAACCATATTCCTCTGTTCTTAGAGTAAAAGAAGAGATCCATATTTCTATACTGATAAGAAATTCTAGCCTAGTTTAGAGTAACTTTCTCAATGACAGCTTTTGAAAATCAAGAGGAAGCAATCCTAGGAAGTGCAGGCTAGATGAGCAGACAGTGAGGTAAATTGAGAGCTGTCTGAAAGGCAGAGCTCAAAGGGTTGCAATCAGTGATGCAGAGTCTTGTTGAAGGCCTGTAGGTGACAGTGTCCCCCAGGGGTCAATACTTGCAAAAGATGAGCAGAGATGAACCTCGTGAAGTTCAGAGATGAACACAAGTGCAAAGTCCTGCACCTAGGGAGGAATGACTCCATGTGCTAGTACAGGCTGGAGGCAAATGAGAGGCAACAAGTACCAGTGGAAACACAGGAAGCTCCATCTGAACATGAGGAAAAGCTACGTCATTGTTAGCATGTGCAATGGAACAGGCTGCCTAGAGGGATTGTGGATTCTATTCTATTCTATTTTATTCATATTCAACACAGCTTATATCACCTCAGTCTTTAGGACTCAGTCTCAGACAGAAGAAATTCTAGTCTTTTATTCCACAAAATGGGTGGAAAAGAACTGATGCCAGGACCTTTGTCACCAAATGAGATATTTGCTTTCCAGTCAGCTTTATTGAACAGCACTCAGATGAGCAATCAGAAGAAATAAAAACTTGTGAAACAAAGAGATTCATAAGGACTTTCTTTTTTTGTCCTACCTTATGTTTGTTTCTTCCATGGCAATAAGACATTCATGAAAGTTTTACTTGAACAAATTTAGGCAACTCATGCAGCTAGTCCACAGTGACTTCCCTATTTAGTATGGCACAGATTTAATGATTAATTCAGATTTACAATTAATTAACTAATTAAGCATTAGATTAATTTAAAAATCCAACATGTGAAAAACAAGGTTCAGGGTTTAACTCATCATTCAAATGCTTTATCTCACTTAATTATTTTCTAATGAATTAAATTTCTTGTCTGGTAAGACAGAATGGGTTTTACAATCTCAAGTAATGTACATGAAGCAATTTCAGAGACAGTTTGGCTGAAAAGAGTAACACAATAATCAAAATCTAATTCACAGAAAGTTAGTTCAGTCTTGGATCAGGTTGATCAAAGAGAAATCTCTGTCTTTTGTTCTGAGTTATTCCATATGCATTTTATGGGAGATATATATAGGAATTTGAAAGGAAAAAAAATCATAAGAGAGAGGACAACTTGATATCTGTAAGGATAATAATTTCTACCTTTTTATATTTATGTGTTCAAGGCTATAATTATGAGATGTAAGTATAAGTATAAACTATAAGTCCCTCCCTGAAAAAAAAAATTGCTTCTGCCACCACATGCACATTATAGATGTGCACATTGGCTTATTCTCTAGCCAACACACTTAAAAAATCCAGATTAAAAAACAGCAGGTTTTGTGTGATCAAATGATATTAAAGTTTTCTTAAGCTTGTTTAATTAAGGTTTGTTAAGCTTGATTAGTAAGGTTTGATATTAAGCTTGTAAAGAGCATATTACTAACAGCAAACTAACACCACAATATCATGCAGATTATAGAACGTCCAGAGTGCGGCTATAGCCACAAGTATGGCTTCTATGGCCACCCCTGTTTGTAAACTGCCTTGAAAAGCTGACACACAGAACTGTTGCCAGATAAAGGTTCAGATTATCTCTATATTGCCAACAACCACTTTTATTGTAATATTTTCAAAGTGTACGGCTCATGGTAGTTAAATGTCTTATGTCGCTGTCTTATGCAAGAAAGCAAACTAAGAACCGACACTTTCAAATTTATGAAATGGAGGTTGTCTTGTTACTTACACATTTTAAATGGATGCATTTCTTCTGCACCATCACAGGATGACCTCATATGTTTATTCCTTTCTCCACTTTGATAGATTCCACTTATTCTGACACAATGGGTAGGCAGCTGCTTTCATTCATAAAGGAAAGCTCAGAGAAGTCAGAGCCAATCTTCAACCACTACAAGTGTCTGCTGGAGAAGATGCATCCCAGCAGTGGCACAGCAAGCAGAAGATAAACAAGATGCCACCCCATACCATAATACAGAGCACCAGTGTGGGGTTCTGGTAATAATATTGAAGTATCATTTTGAATTTTTAAAAGAGGCAAAATTCAGTGATTAAGGAACATAAAGACTCTTCTATATATGAGCTATTAGAGTGGAAAATCTTTGTATATATAGTTTTTTATTTATAAGGGACAAGGATCCATCTTCCTGATATACTCTACACATTGAGTTGTAGTGTTTGCAAGCTAGTCATAGTTATTCTAAAATGAGTTGAAGAAGTACCTTATCACCCTATTATTTAAATAGATAATAGATTGTAGTATTAATGTTAACAGCAGAAAATTATGTTTGGGCTCAGTTTTGTTAGTATCTCCGTTTTTGACATCTCCACATGATTTGGCACATATATTAGAGCATCCTGTGATTATTGCCAAGAACGTTTCACATGAAATTGTAAGTTGAAGGAATTAATTAGACAAGGCCACTTAAATTTGGCTCTTAATATTTGAAGTGAGATGATACACAGTCCTGGATGTTGGCTAAAACTCTTGGAAGGAGTTTTGTCAGCTGTGTGATGATGGCAAGCTGTCCTATTTACACTAGAAAATAATTTGGGCTTTTCATTCTTCATATTAACATATTAGAGGCAACTTCTTGCTTATAAATATGAAAGATTGATTTTATTGGCTCGAGAAGGGTATGCAGGCTCACAGCAAAGGTCTCCAAACTGATCTGCTACAACTCCAACCAAAAATGCAGCAGTCCAGTTACATTGACCATGACATCTCAGAAATTTGATGTGATATTTTAAATGAAAATGATGACTATAAAAGCATCATTTCCTTCTGCTCAGGAAATACTTTTTAAAGTTAATGCCCCATGAAATAAAAGTGGTGCAATAGCCATCTCTAGTACTAATACTTATTGAACAGACCTCAATTACATTTTAGATGATACCATAACAAAGGAGACATTTAGCTGGCTTACCCTCAAGAAGTCAAAACGCTAGTTCTGCTAGCTAGTTTCAGCAAAGGTTTGGAAGGAGAACAGTGTCTGATTATGTTACCTGAGCAGAATACTGGTAGATAACAATCCTTCAGCTTTTGAAAAAAAATGTACCCTTTACGGAACACAAATACAAGGAGGAGACAAAAGGTGTGGAAAAATGTCAACATATAGAAGCCACAAGCGAAGAAGAGTTCAAAAAAAAGTTGACAACAAATAAAAATATTCTTTCATGGAAAGAATGAAGCAAAAAAAAAAAATAAAAAGCAAATTATAGGATTAGAAAGCATGACAGGTACTAATAGCATACGCAGGCTGACTTTAGGTCAAAATGCCATAAGCTATCACAGCATACTTTGGAATGTCTTGGATAAAATGTCTTCATCTTTCAGTTGCTGAAAAATATCCACTTTCATGATCTGGTAAAATAGTTGCCAGGGTGCAAGTTCAAGTGTAAGAAATGTTTAGTATATAAATTCTATAGACATTTGTCTTGCTTGAGGCTTTAATCTCACAGCCTAACTACCTTCCAATAAAGAGAGAAACAATACTATATACAGTGTTAGTTAAATGCAGGATTCAGAAATAAAAGTTTCAAATAAGGGTTCTTCTGTTTAGAAAATTCCTTTCAAACAAGATGATAAAAGCATATGGTGAAAGGAGAGCAAGAGAAGTTGAAAGTTTTCCCCACTGGTGATTGCAAACTGTACCCTATTAAAATGTGTATTTCATTAGTAATTAAGTCTTCATCCCATGTTCCCTGCATAGCACTTATCGCATTTCAGGAAGAAGTTTTTAAAGATTTTAGCATAATTTTTTTATTAGATCTCAATTCAGCAATGTATTAAAACACCTGTTTCAGAGATTGTTTGGGGATTTAGGCACAGGAGAAAATATTTAGCATTTCTCACATAAAATTTCACCATCATCACTTCTAAAAGTTTTCTACCACATGAGCCTCAAAGGAGACTGATTCATCTGAAATCAATGCTACATAATGCTCAACAAGTTTGCAAAAATATTGCTCTACATAATATAATACAAAAGAAATCAAAGTTATATTTTATTTTCTAGTTAAGAGTAAAGGTACATATTTAGAATCTGAGAAGTTAATGATGTTAAAATAAGAGGTATCCAACATTGTCTCTTAAAAACTGTGTTTCCTTCAATTTATTATACATCAACATGAAAGTTGTAAAAATCATTCAAACTAGATATATATATTTTTTAAAAAAAGGTGAAGAAAGAATAACAAATATTAGATGCTTTCACTGCTGGGAATAAGTAACATCTTGCACAGAAAATTCTTTTGCTGCATATCAACTGACTCCTTTACATCATTTGACATTTTTTCAACAACAAGCAGTGACATATTACAGAACTCAAACAGAACTGTACTCCCATCCCACATCTGATTTCTGATAGTGACACCTATGTAGCAAAGTTGAATAGAAAGAATATTTTCCAGGGTGCTGAGGAAGTGATTGTCTCAGGAAAACAGTAGGCACTGAGGTCCCCACAAATTGTTAATCCAAATCCAGGAAAAAAAATATAAGACAAGAGACAGAGAAAAGAAGAAATGCAAAGAAATAGGAGACATAGCCTAAATGTATCTGTTATAGAGTACAGTACTCTGCCAGAGTATAGACAGATTATAAAAACATAAATAACATTCACTTTGTCATTATTAGAAATAGCATCAGAAATGAAATAGCATCAGAAATGTCAAACATAAAACCGCCAATTTTCTTAAATCTTGGTGTGAACATATAAGAAGTTTGTTCTTTTCTAGCTTTGATATCAATATGATTTTAAAATAACATTAGGGATTTTATGAAGCATTAAGATTTCAAATTCTACCATTTATATTCACATTAAGCAGTATTTTAAATTGTAAAGAGATAAAAAGTCATTGAGACAATTTTCAGAGTAAATTGGTTAGATAATATAGACTAATACCCTTAATATTAAAAAAAAAGAAAAAAAGAAAAAGTGAAGCTATAGAAGTTTTGGGGCAAAAGAAAGGTAGAATATCTTTGGGAAGTTTGATGAAACTATATTTTGGTCATCATCAAAACAGATGAGACAGATTCTTACCTTGAAAACTAAAGTGCTATTAAGTGATACACAATCACATACTATTATGTTGTTTTATATATGATTTTTATTTTTTTAATCTAATAATATAGCAAAGTTAATAAAGAGAAATAATATATTTTATTAGACCTGATTTATTCTGACCTGATTCTGGTTTTATTTAATCAGAAAAGGAAAAGCCTTGAGGCTGAATCCCTTCAAAAAAAATCATCTTGGCTAGCATCCATGAAGTGCACACAAAGATACACATACACACACTTATAAACGCAAGCTGTTGACTAGGCAGTGTAGTGTTTCCAGCTGTTTTAAAATGCCTGGTGTACTTCTCAATACTTTTGCACCTCTTTTGCAATATAGATTTCCACAGGATGAAATCTATTAGCTTATATATAAACAATATGAAGCAATAGCTCTAAGACTGTCTGAAAGAACTGTTTTTTTGACTCTTATGCTAATCACAGATAATGACTTCCAATAATTCTTGAATTACATCAGCTGAATCTTACTGTGGTAGTTCAAAAAATTGAAAAATAACATTCTTTGACTCTACCTACGAAAAATTATCAGTCCAAATTTTTTTCTAAAGATTCCTTATAATGGAAGAGTATCTGTGTGTTCCATCATGAAAAATAGAAATCTAATAGTGAAAATAATATAAATATAATAAAAAGAATGTCCAGTCATTTCAAAATATAATGAAATGACTGTAAAAATTGCTTAGAAGCTCTAATTCATTTTATTGGTTTCCACTTCTGTGAAAGCTCCCTCAAAACTCTCCAGGAATCTCTCTCGCAAACATGTCTGTCTGAAGAACAGTCTGTAGGATTAAAAAAGTAAAAAGTCCTAAACGTAGGAGAGTGGGATCCTTGGGAAATAATTTTCTGGGACTAGAACACCAAAAGACACATGAATCCTTGAAGACATTTTGTAGATCATGAAATACACTCAGAAATTTTGAGGATACCAATGGAGGGAATTATGTATTTATTATTTATTTATATTTTTATTATATAAAGCCATCTTTAGAAGATACTTCAAACACAGAACTTGCTCTAAACAACCACTGAAATCTGTGTCGTACTAAAGGTCTGAGATTTGGTTACTGGAGCAATTCAAGACTTCAGAACTGATAAGTGGAGGCGAGGGAAGCCGGGTTACAGGGGACAGGACATCAGAAAGGCCAGGAGCAATGCTGGAAGGATTGGAGATGTAGCCAGAATACACTCTCAAAAACCTGTTGGGTACATGGGATGAACCCAGTTCCATGGTGAGCTGTTTCAAAGGTAAACTCTGTCTACACAGATACTAGTAACAACAAAACTAATCACTCTGGACAAGTCTTAGAAGATTTCTAAATTTTATTGTTGAACTTAAGACATTGTAAAGCTATTCTAGATTTTTAAAAATATGTAGTAACAACCCCTAGAAAACAAACCACTTAGCTGTGTCTCTCCAGTTGCCTATCTAGAAACGTAGGCATATAAAATCAGTATTCATGTTTGGAATTTACCAGTTTTCACACACAGAAGTGGGATGTTCTCAGAATTTTAAGAAAACATTATAATCCTGTTATCTATTATCTTCATTTACTGCAAAAAATATTAGCTTCAGAGATTTTATAATCTTTCTGGTTTTCCTTCAGCTTAAATCAATACAAAAAAAGCATAATGTGAGCAGTCAAAAGTAATACATCATTTCATTTGCAAACACAGAAAAAGATGAGGCTTCTTAACAGGGTCAACAATATGTCTTAGACATTTATTTCAGCTGATAAAAGAGAACTTCCCTTGTGGAATTCTATTAATCCCTTTACTAACCTGCCAATAATGTCATTATCCAAGTACCCATTTTTACTTGCTTATAGGCTGCACAGCGTATTTGGGTCCTCGACAATTAAATAGAACAGCTCTGCTGGCTCAGCCAATTTAAAGGGTATGCATACCATATGTATGAAATTTCAGTAAGTTGTCATAAAAAAAGCTTTGATGTTCAAAAAATATGCTTTTCAATGTAAAAAAATTGTATCAGAAAAACAGTTTTGATACAGAGCACTTCTACATTTGTGCATATATATCACTTTATACATACTACAAATAAAAGGATGTCTTCGCACATAAATATGGGAAGTTTTTCATGCTTAAATTTCTACTTAGTTTGTTACCTCACCTAACCAACAAAGGCAAAACATAATTCACTCTGAATCATATGTCATTATTACTTAAATCTTATAAGCTATCCAAAGATGGAAAATAAATCTATACATTTTTTTTTTATCCTTTGACTGTAAATTTAAGTTTCTTATGTTAAGGTATATTCAATAGTGTAGGAGTTTTTATGTTTTTAGGACTTAATAAGGTAGAGAGCTTAGCAGAAGTAGATGATATAGTATAGCATAGGGCATAGAGCATAGGGCATGGCGCTCGGAAGATCTCGCGATGTCACGG
>JAVCKT010006707.1:0-11781 GCA_032273925.1 Rhynchotus rufescens
AGGGGGCCGTGCAGGGGGACCTGGCGCTGTGCTGGGGGACCTGGGGCTGTGCATGGGGACATGGGGCAGTGCATGGGGACACGGGGCAAGCACACGGGACGGGCGGCGCCTGGGGACACAGAGTGGGCAGCGCATGGGGACATGGAGCAGCGTGTGGAGACACAGGGCAGCAGCACGTAGGGACATGGGGGCAGCATGTCCCAGTGCATGGGGACAAGGGGCAGCAGTGCATAGGGACACAGGACACGGAGCAGTGCATGGGGACATGCAGTGGGCAGTGTTGGGACACAGAGTGGGCAGTGTTGGGACACGGGGCAGTGTTGGGACACGGGGCAGCAGTGCATGGGCATGTGGGGACACAGTGCATGGGGATAGGGGAACGGCAGTGTTGGGACATGGGGCAGTGCAGGGACCCCGGGCAGTGTTGGGACATGGGGCAATGTTGGAACATGGGGCAGTGCGGGGACCCCGGGCAGTGTTGGGGCACTGGGCAGTGCTGGGACACGGGGCAGTGTAGGGATCCCGGACAGTGCTGGGACACGGGGCAGTGTTGGGACATGGGGGAGTGCGGGGCCCCGGGGCGGCCGCTCGAGGGAGCTCCGCGTCCCGCTCCGTTGGGGCTGTGTCTGCGGGTGGGCTGTGGGCAGCAGCCCTTGGCCGCCCCGGGCCGGGTGGGGAGGCGGGAACACAGCGGAGCTGCCATCGGGGCGGCCCGACTGAGTGCAGGCTCTGCGAGCCGCCCCTTCACTGACATCAAACCAGGGTTTTATTGGGATACTCTTAAATGTTGATTTTGAAACAGGCTCTGCCGCTCACTGTCACTTTGCACCAGGCAGGGTGGGAGCGTGGTGTCTTCTGCGGCTCCACATCGATTCCCTGCAGCTCTGCATCCATTCCCTGCGACTCCGTGCCCGTTCCCTGCAACTCCGTGTCCGTTCCCTGTGTCTCCGTGCCCATTCCCTGCAGCTCCATGTCCATTCCCTGTGGCTCCGTGCCCGTTCCCTGCAGCTCCGTGCCCATTCCCTGTGTCTCCGTGCCCGTTCCCTGCAGCTCCATGCCCATTCCCTGTGTCTCCGTGTCCGTTCCCTGCGGCTCCGTGTCCGTTCCCTGCGTCTCCATGTCTATTCCCTGTGGCTCCGTGCCCATTCCCTGCGGCTCCGTGTCCGTTCCCTGGGTCTCCGTGCCCGTTCCCTGCGGCTCTGTGCCCGTTCCCTGCGGCGGTGCCGGGCGCTGGGATGCTCGGGCGCTGCCGTGCGCGGGGCCATGCCGGGCAGCAGGGAAGGGTGCTCGGCCCGTCCGAGGCCTGGGCTGTTTCCCTGCCGCTTCTCATTCCAGCCCAGGACTGGTCTTTGTTTTCTGTTCTCCCAAATCACCTTGTCACGGGGCTTGTTTCTATCCCAGATCGGGCGTGCTCTCGAGTTCTGTTTGCACAGAGCTCCTCTAATGGTTATAATTAATTGTGCATTTGTCCTGCCGAGGTTCCCCGGGACAAACAGTGCTGGAGCCTGGGCGGCTGCCCGGCCTCTCGCCCGCCTTGCTCCAGCGCCCGGGCGCGGGGAAAAGCCGGCAGCAAAGGGGGCTGTGGAGCCCCGGCCCCGGCCCTAGGCGCACGGTGGAACTCGGTGCTAATAGTAATAGTAATAGTAATAGTAATAGTAATAGTAATAGTAATAGTAATAATAATAACTGCAGCAGCGACAGGGCAGGCACCGCAGCCGTGGTGCTGGGGACCGGTGACAGGGAGGCCTTGCTCGGGAAGCAGCCGGGAGCCGGGCGCTCCATGTGGTTGCTCCATTGTTTCCAGGGCTCTTTAAAGCCTTCCAAGAGTAATCACGGAATGCAGGCCCATAAATAACGCCCTTCCCGCGACTCCCCTTGTGCACAAGCCAGTTATCGCAGCAAGCACTTGGCCTTAGGTAGATCACTAAGTGAAAAGTCATTTCTATGCACGGATGCTTTTGTTTATAAGTTGTGGTACCAAATGCAACTTTGAGTGCCTCTCTCTGGCTTTTTAAATTGTGCAATTAAAAAATAAAGAACTTGGTAAAACTAACTTGCTACTGATGACAAGAGTCTTGGAATTCACAATAGCTATTTTAGTCCCTGGCTTAATGGGATTTACTCCTAATAAAACCATTATTTTAATGGTTCACATAAATCTAACATCTAACTTCTTACTCTTCTTGAAAAAAGAGCCAAAACTAATACACTGTGGAAAGGGTATTGCAAAACCAAGACTAAAAAAGAAGAGAAGAGAAGAGAAGAGAAGAGAGAAAAAAGAAAAAAGAAAAAAGACAAGAGGAGAAGAGAGGAGAGGAGAAGAGAGGAGAGGAGAAGAGAGGAGAGGAGAAGCTTTAGTTTGAAAGCAAAAGATGCCACGGCTTTTGGTTTGGATGAGCTGACTCTCTGCAGTCTCTGTCCCCTCTGAAACGTCAGCTTCCCTTCCTGCCTGTGCAAGGGTAACAAGCAGCAAAGCTGTCCCGAAGCTGCCGTGCAGTTCGACGCCTTGCACGGGCTCGTTCCGCTTTGCGAGGGGAGAATCCTGCACAATCTACCGCTTTCCCAGGAAGCGCCTCCTTCAGCAGCTGTCCTTCTCTTGCCCAGGCTCCTTCCCGCGTTCCCAGGTTTTGCTGAGCCCTGCGGAGCGGCTCCGGGCGCGTTCCCGTGCGCCTCGGCTTCCCGGAGCCTCGGGGACAGGTTCGCTCCTGCTTGTCCTTCCTCCCTGCAGCCTGCATCCGCCCACCCTTCTCTTCCTCTTCGCTTGCACCCCATTAATACTTCAGGCTTGTGTTTGGAAGGAGGAAAGACGAGGCCGGCTTTGCGAGCAGGCCCGCGGCGCGGCCGGGGCCGGCACGCCCGCGGAGCGCTGTGCCGGCGTCGCTGTCGCGCGGCCGCGTGTGAGCGGGAAAGGCAAAGCGGAGCCCGCCGCGTGTCCCCGGGGCACAGGCAGCCCTGGCCGCTCGGGTGGGACAGGGGCAGCGCGAGGGGCAGCCGGAGCCCAGGCTGCTGCGCGGGCTCCTCGCCGGGGCTGCTCCTGCCGCCCGCACGCGGGCTTGGGAGGACCCCGTTGGCCTCTCTGTTACTGCAGCCTGTTCCCCTCGAGGATTTCACACATACAGTTTGAGGACTTGGCGGAGTTTTTGTTTTGTATCCAGTAAAATACCTTTCTGGTGTCTCTTTGAGGGTTTTGGTGGAGAAAAAAGGAGCAAGAACGGCCAGTGACCGACTTGCCTTTCCATGACCGCTGCAGTCTAATGTGTTACACGGGTTCCCTCCTGCTTCGGGCCACTAGTGCAATGCAAGTCCCCAAACGTGGTCTTGCAGCACGTGATTTGCAGCACTTTTACCTTGCCGGGCACACGCCGCAGCCCCACAAAGCCCAAGCTGTGGTTACACTCTGCTCCCTGTTCGGCTTCGTTTGCATCAAGCTAAACATGGGGGGGATATAAAGTGCTCATTGCGCAAGAAAATTGCATATACAGAATTGTATATTGCCCGCGCTGCCGCGCGTTGAGCTCCGCCGGAGCAGCTCCCGGGTGCACAAGCGCGCAGCACGGGTGCGGGATGGGGAGCGGGGACCCCAAACAGTGCCCGGCGCTCGGGCTCCTGCACGTGGCTGCTGGTGGCCTCGAGCCACGTGTGTGGGCAGAGGGAGCGCTGAGCACGGCTGGCGCGCGAGCCGGAGCGGCGACCACGGGGCAAGCTGCAGGCTGTGCGTGCAGGCAGCGTCTCCAGAGCGCCCGACACTGCAGCGATGCCTTTCAGCCCTCCTCTGTGTCTGTGTTTCTTCTTGCATCTCCAAGGTAAGGAAGCGGCTCCTTTCCAGCTGCAGGCGGGACCAAAGGGCGCTGGCGGATGCCGGCCGCAGCCCTGGCCTCGCGTGGCTCCCGCTCCGTGGGATCCCTGCCGGGCCGGGACCTGCATCGGGGCTGCCAGGACACAGTACTTTCGCATAACATTTTATTTATTCTTAACTTCTATAAAAAGAAATCTTTTTATTTTTGCCCAACATTGCAGAATCTAAGGGGATGTAGCATTCCTAGT
Source organism: Rhynchotus rufescens (assembly GCA_032273925.1). Taxonomy (NCBI): domain Eukaryota; kingdom Metazoa; phylum Chordata; class Aves; order Tinamiformes; family Tinamidae; genus Rhynchotus; species Rhynchotus rufescens. The sequence continues at coordinate 4,045 of JAVCKT010006707.1, forward strand.
GTGATGGCACCTCCCAGTTCTAGAGTAAAAACGGAGGAAAGAGTAAAAAAAGAGAAATAAAATTTAGCTGCCAAGTGGTAACTATTTACTGATGATATGAAATACAGTAAATAGATATGTAATATAGAAATCAGAGGCACCAAAACGGTGCTAATGGTGTTTCCCTTTCCAAAGAAGAGAGGGAGAATATAGAAAAAAAAAGAGAGTCTTTAATAGTCTTTAAATAATCTTCAAAGAATGTTTTAAAAAAAAGAACGTAAGAACATAGTGTGAAACGTTAATGACTTAAATCAAACAAGGAAAGATACTCTTTTGCTGAAGCTGTTTTCATAACGTTCTGTCCTAACATGAAGCCTTCCCCCGAATGACTGAACTTGTGGGAGAAAAAAAGAAAGATGCATATGACAAAAAGGATTGCAAAAACTATGAGAGATACAGTGTTAAAATATGTTTTCACATCCTTGGAGGCACCTGCGGGCAGTTCTGCTACCAGCAATCTCATTCGGGTGAGACAGAGTGATGAGAGCGGGTTATTTTGTTTCTGCAGAGCTGGATGTCTCTGCTGTCTCCCTGCAACGAGACTAATCGCCAATAAGCATTAAAAATGAACGGCTGATGCCGCAGCTTCGAGGGAGGAAATCCTGTTTTGGGCTGCAGGTGCCCAGCGGCCCTTTTCCTTCCCAGTGCAAATGGCCCAAACGAGAGCACGGCCAGCCCAGGGCTGCAGGAGGACCCACATCGACGGGGCTCCTACCAGATACCGCGTTCTTGCGGTGGAAATCCCGAGCGCTACAAATGACGCTTGGTAAGGCCTGGGGAAGCATTGGGAATGGGCGCTTAGCAAAGGAAATGCAGTTCCTCCTGTCAGAGGACATTTCATTTCTTTACCAGCAATATTTCTGTTGTTGTTGTAGGTGCTGAGGCCAAAACCCGCCTCGTTTAAAGGGAGTTAATGCAAATGTGCTATGAGCTACCAAGCTCACACCACACCGGGTAGTGACTGTTCATTTGTAAGAAAGAACATTGGCAACTCAGTTTTGAGCCCAAAAGATTGTTAGCCATTATTTTATATATATATGGAAATGTGGTATCTCATTTAAAATTGTGATTGTATTTACTGACGGAAGCAAAACTAATTCCTAGAAAACACTGCATCTAAAATATGTGTTTTCCAAATAGGAATGAGGTCACACTTGGATGTAATCTATGCATGATTAAAACAGAAGATTTCCCCAGGCAAAACGCCATTAAGCCCGAATTAATGGTGCAAATATCCAGCAGCTCCTTCAGGTGGGTAATTCTGATTAAAATACAGCGGCAGTTCTCTCAGGTCACGCTCGGTGGGTGTCAGCCTGGAATCAGGGGGGCAGTTTTTGCACGCAGCGCGGGGTCTGGAGGCCGAGATTGGGGCCCCTCGCCCCGCTCTGCTTGCCGGGGATGGTGGAGCCCATCCTGAGGCTCGATATCCATATCCATGGCATGCAGCGGGAGCGGGAACGCCCGGCAAATCCCAGAAAATCCCCGCGGCCGCACGTCTGCGAGAGCAAGCGCACAGACTGGGCCTCCCGAGGCAGAGCTGGCAGCCAGTTCCTAACCGGTTAGCTGCCATCCACGGACGGGAAATATCGATATGGAAAACAAGGGGCATTTTGCTGCCACGCATGAATTCCAGGTGGGTAGTTATGGATGTGTGGGACGGAAACGACCCATGTCGGACAGACGGCTCCATTTAACCATCCCCATCTCAGAGGCAGGTGGCACCGGTTTAGTTTCCATCTGGGACTGTGCAGCCTCCTCGTGCCGCTGCTGGGGAGCACTGGGATGTGACCGGCTTTCCCACCTCCCTTTCCCCTCCCCACGTGAGCTTTGCTCTTGTGTTTTACGAGTTGTTTCGAGCACAACATGCACAGAGCGAGATCAAGCTCCTGTCAGCATTAATGCTTTCTAATCAAAACTGCCATTGCTAGCTGCTTCATTTTAATTCCTTGAGTTTGTAAAACATTATTTTCCTCTGAGTTGAGACCAGAAAGACCGGGATCTCTTTGATCGGTGCCTGTGAGGTCTCTATGAGAACGCGTGCGGGGCTCCCAAGGGCTGTGTGATGGGGTGAATTCAACACTCTTTATTTCTAATAACAAAGCTCTATGACTTCCACTCATCATAAAGCACCGGCTCCACATAAGATCTTGAAGTGCAGTTTGCCATTTGTGCAGACAGAAGGACAGATTTAGGAGAAAACAACCGACTGGATTATACCAATAACAGAAGTTTAATTTTAGAAAAGGAGGTCACTTGCAATGGACAGATAAGGTGTATTGACTGGAAGACACGTAAAAGGATCAAATAAAATTCAATTTTACTGAAATGAAGTCTCCATTGACTGAGTCTACGTCATTGTAAGCAAGCTAGAGAAATGATTAGAGAAGGTATGTGACCAAAATTGTCAGCGAGGTTGGTAGATCCTTGTAAAGTCTCTGCCTCCAACATTATGTGACTCAAAAGCAAGTGTTGTCATAGGGAAACGGGATGTTTCTAGCCACAGGAGCGGGCCGGTGCGCGGTGATGGAAGAAGAGCCGCCCAAACGCCCTCAGCCACAGGGTCTCAGGTCTGGGATCGCTGCGGGGTCCCCAGGGAGATGTTTTCCAGGCCCTCTGCCCTGCTCCGTAGCCAGAATTCAGGCTCCAGGGAGAGGTTCTTGAGGCTATGGCTCCATTAGCAATAAAAGTTGCTTGGGGCCCGCAGAGCAAGTGGCAGGAGGCGGCCTCTCTCCACGCAGCTGCTCTGAAATGTTTTTCTCAACATGGTGAATTTCCCACTGCAAATGTTAGCAGAATTTGGATGCATATTTTTATTTTATTTTAGGGCCTTCGGTGACTTTCAGGCTATTTTGTTTTTATCTTATGTTAAGATTTATTACAATCTGAGATGTGTATGTTTTATATTTTAAAATCTGAGCAAACACACGGCTACAGCTGGGGACGGCAGCTTGCAGTTTCCTCAGCTCACTGCTACCCCAGGGCAGGCAGAAGGAGCCTCAGGACGCTGCAGCCACCAGGCTGGGCACCGAGCACAGGGTGCCCGTGCGGGGACAGGAGGGTGTGCAGACGCTTACGAAACTGCTCCTGAAAAGCAAAGGAGGAGCCAACCATGAATAGGCAGCCCCGCTTCAGCTCCTGCATGCAGAGACCACAGTGTCCTTCAGAACTTGCTTTATTTACCACGCACCTGAGAGCAGCGATGCCTCCCAGCTGAGGGTCCTCTTGCCCTAAAGGAATCTCCAAGGCGGTGCTACAAAAGGAACAAAGAAACCCAAAAACTTCTGTATCACCTAAGCAGTTCGCTCAATCATCTAGGCGGTGATTTTATTTTGGAGTAAGTCAAAAGAATACCTAAATCACCTTTTTCCCTGCTCTACATAGGTAGATATATCACCTGGAAGAAATCGTAAGTTATCCCTCCCCTCCCACCCCAAATGAGTTTTCTTAGCTTAATTGAGTTCATGTATTTTTATGTCCTTCCTGTTTTTAACAGCTAGTCAAAATGAAATCACTTCTGTCCTAAAATTAATGGTAAGTCACAGGTAATGAAAAATTTGTACTTCAGACACTCCCACAATGAATGAAACGGCTTCACTGAGAAGGGTATTGAAGTAATAAACTTGTAATAAATGTCAGCAAGATGTGAGCCCTTTATTGGGAAAAAAAACTCATGTACTACTTTTAACAACTGAACCTGTCAGTTATATAAATGAAAATGTGCATTGAAGGGAAGTACGCTATAAAACCTTTAGTTCTGAAATGAAGTTTTATCAAACATGAAGAAATAGGCTGATGACAAATTAACTCTCTGGTAATGCCACAGAGGGGTGCATATGGGTAACAATGTTCCGAGTCCAGATTTAAAAGGATTTTCCCAACTATTTTCTTGCATTACCAGTGCTCTGTGTCCAGAAGGACTTTTGTGTCTTTCTGATCATCCTCACCCTCAAATAGTGAACAATTTGGGGATATTAATTTATCATCTTCCAGCCAATTGATCTTAGTCATGTTTTTTTTAGAATTTGAAGCAGCCTGATTTGCCTAAACAAGAAACAAAACACGGAGCAGCATTAATGCTAATGTCCTTACTTTGCTTTCATTACCCGTGAAATAACTCATATTCCTTAATCAAGAGAGCAGCCGCAGAGGTAAGTGGATCCTAAGAAGGCAGAGTGGGAAAGCAGCAGCCTGAGGTTTACCCTTCAGAGGCAAAGAAAGTGAGACACAGGTAGTTACTAAAAAAAGTAAGGAAGAAGGAAAATTCGCAAGGTATTAAATCACCAAGACCAGCTGGCATTTGTTTAAGATTCCTGAAGAAACTAGAGTGTGAAGTAGCTGAACTTCTGCCAAATACAGGTAATTTATCACCACGCGCAGCTACTCTATCAGACAAGTGGACTACGTGTCATACCCTGCTTTAAAAAAAAGTACCAAGATTTGTGTTCAACACATAAAGGCAACGCAGAACATAAAGTATTTAAATGCAAGGGTATTTCAACCTTCTTGTATAGGGCAGGGAAATTTATCTCAAAGGTTATCCTGTTTCTTTTCAAAAGGTAAAACCAAGCTGGGTAGCTATAAAGGAAGCCTTTGCTGGAGAGGGTGCCGGATGAACCGATGCATTAACCGTGATTGCTTTCACATTATGAATGATACTTCATGGCTTTGATGAACGGCTACATTCAGTTTGCTGGTGGTTCTGTACTTGGAAAGGTAATATAGCAAAAGCAATAAAACTGAGTAAGTAGAACAGTATATGCTGCTATTACCTAAAAATAATAAATGAATTACACTGAAATGCAGTATACATGCAATAACTGTCAGTCTGTTATCTATTGGACTATTTTATTTCTATTATGTGGTAGGAAAGAGTTCTGTATTTTGTATAATTATTGGTGTAAAATTCAGGTGACTATGAATTGATTTCTTCTGCTTTGTTTTCCTGCCTGCCTAAGAACATACACAAGTCAGTGGATAACTTCTAGAAAATACAAATACGTAAAGGTAACCTCCAAACTCATTTTTCCTTCAAAAAAGGTCACCTTCTGGCACGACAGATTGGTTAGAAGGTCATAGTAGCTATTCAAGTAGAGCTAGGGACAGTTTGGGGACAGCTATATGTATATCCATCTATTTGTCTTATATTATGCAACACTATTTCAAAGTACTTGGCCCAAAAAAGTAGTTTTTAAAGTGCTCTTGAGTTCCAGTGTATCGAAGCCCAGCAAACATGAACTGATGCTAGTTACAAAGTCAACTGACTAAGAGCTAGTCTGCCTGTGCTACTGCTTTCTTATCTGAAAAGCAAAGGGATGTTCCATAATCCTATTTGCTCTGGGAGGCAAAAGAAAAAGAACTAGGAGGAGGAAAAAAAGTACAGGAAAATATGAGGATCACTAGAGATATGGAATGTCTTCCCTGTAAATAAGGGGACACTTAAGTGAGTTGGACTCTGGCTGTAAAGACTGGGGAGAGAAGTGTGCAGCCTGTACAGCCTCAGATGTCATACGAAAGGAAATGATTAGTCACCACCTCTCAAGATACATGCATGGGAAACCATCACCGAGAATATTAAGCAGCGAGCACAAAGTCAATGTAGGGAAGTTGAAGTTCTTTTATACAAAATGTATAATTAACCTTGGAACAGAGCGGCCCAAGCTGTTGTTGAAGCCAAAAGTCTAAATAGATTAGAAGAGATGTTACAGAGGATCTATAAATAGATGTTAAATGCAATGGTCTGAATGCAGCCGCCACGCTGGAAGCTCTACACCGCTAATTACAGGAAGCAGTAATGGCTGAGAAAAAGCTCAGTGTATAAGTCCTTGATTCCGTGGGGTACATCCATTCTTATGTCTGCTTAACATTAGATAAGATATAACATTGTTATGCTAAGTCTTAGTCTCATACATTATGGAATTTTAGGTATTAAGGTATTAGGTGTTTAGGTATTTTTCCTAAAAAATACAAATTAATCTTCCTCATGATTATCCGAATGCAATGCAACCCCACAACCCACCATGGAAATCTATCAAATAGTTACTTTAGTATGATCAGTGTGATGATCAATGGAAAATTGAGCCAAAGACAACACAAAAGAAAGAAGAAGGGAAGTTTTGGTATTTACAAATAAACTAAACATTGCTTGGATGAAATTTAGTTCTGAACACCAAGAGGAAAAATGAAGTTTTTTTTTTGTTTTTTAAAATATGCCTGTTGTTTTCGCTAGTTAAGTGTACAAAACAAGACGTCAAACTGTGTGGACTGTTATTTTTGCCTGTGATAACTCATTTTCTCATGCTTAGAACATACATCCTAATAACAAAAACGATCAGAGAAAGAATGCTTGGCACCGATACCCGCAACATCCATTTCCGCATCTTAACATGCTTTACAGAAAGCAATTAATCCTTACAATACCCAAGTGGGGTTAGAGATAGGAAAGCTGCAATGCAGAGAAATTAAGTGGCTTGCTCATCGTCAGACAAGCACAGAGCTTCGGACTCCAAACGTCCGTCTCCAGCTGCCAGGCTTAACTTCTCCACTCGGTTTATATTAGGTCTATATTTGGTGTCAGTTATTACTTTGCATGGTATGTACCACACACTGAATAGATTCTTCTTTACGCACGTAGAAATGTTATTTCTGAGCGGTCTTGTATCAGTATTTCTTCTGAAGATCAACACAGGCCATCCAATGATTTATTTGAATGCTACTTTGGAACATTCTGAGAACGCGTTTATTACTTCATTATTTTGTAACCGTAACAAGCAACACTAACTGGAGGTTTCTCATCCCCGTAGCCACCAGTTTTCAGGGTCAGAAAGACGTTTTCACAGTAAGTATTAAAATTTTTTCAACTTTGCCCAGTCTGGTCACCCACGGTTGGGGAGAGGAGCCCAGTGGTACCAGCCACCTATATCAAAATATAAAGTTTCCTAGGCCTTTTGTCCACTATCCGGTGAGAAAAATGTTAATATCTAGGTAATCTTTACAGGGCTATTACACAAGATGTGTGGGTTTTTTTTGTTTTGCCTCTCTAATGAGTGCAGTTCTCTTACAAATGTAAAAACTAAAAATGAGCTACTGCTGAAAATGTGTTGCTACTCTCAGTACACAAGGCAGGTTGTCTAATATTTACGGGTGACAATATCAGACATTTCCCGCTGTATTTTGGTGGCTGTGGTTACCCTAGGCAGCCTCACCACAGCTCTGCTACAACCAGGTCCCTGCAGAAGGGGCAGCAGGCGCTTCCCTCGAGTTCTGTGCGACACCACCACCTTTGCTCACGGGACGACAGTGACATTCAAGGGCATCCCCTTGTACAATCTCTCTATATAAAATATATATGTAATGTGTGTATCTTAACGCGGACTCCGCGGTGCGGGAGGGCGGCGCGGCGGGGCGACCCTCGCCTCGCCTCAGCGCGGCCATCGCCTCAGCGCGGCCATCGCCTCGGCGCCGCCTTCCCGCCTTGGGCCGCGCCCTTCCCCCGCGGCGCCTCGCGGTGCTTCTGCCTCCTGCCCCTCCTTAACGCATCTCCTGTATGTTATTTGTTTATTTGTTCATTCCCCCCCTCCGCGGGCGCCGCGCAAGTATCGCGGGAGCCGCGGCGGCCATTGGGCGGCGCGCTGAGGGGAGGCGAGGCGGCGGCGGCGGCTGCGGACGTGCGCGCGGCGGCGCGGAGCGGAGCGGAGCAGA
>JAVCKT010006709.1:0-15003 GCA_032273925.1 Rhynchotus rufescens
TCCTTCCTTCCTTCCTTCCTTCCTTCCTTCCTCCCTCCCTCCCTCCCTCCCTCCCTCCCTCCCTCCCTCCCTTCCTCTCTCTCTCTCTCTCTCTCTCTTTCTTTTCTCTCTTTCTCTCTCTCTTTTTCTCTTTTTTCTCTTTTTCTCTTTTATCATAACATGAGCTTATGGAATCAAGAATCATCTACTAATCTGTTCAGGAAGGCAGGCTAGGCAGTTTAATGAGTAGAGAGAACAGCCAACTTGCTCTCTTTGCCGGGTACGGCATTTGATTAGAAATTTGATAGAAAGGTGGCCAGAAATCTCTGTCCATACCATGACATTTTATTTCTACAATACCTCAGTGCTGCCCCATTTTCAGTTGTGCATCAGTCACATAACAATAAATAAATAAAAAAATAAGCAAACAAATAAATAGATAAATAAATGTGGTCATAAATACAATTTTCCTCAAGTGCTTTTGGTAATTAGATGTATTGCTGGAATTGTTATTGTTTCCGTTATTGCAGGAGCCAGGATTATCTGTAATGTAGTAGACTGTAGAAGTGGTGAGCTCTCAGCAATAAACAATTCTGCATGTGAGGAAATTTTTGATGATCTGTAACAAGTGGAGAAAAGAAGCATAAAATAAAGCTACGATCAGGTTATGCACTTGAAAAAAATATTGTCATTGATGACAAATTACATCTTGAAAGAGTTTTTATGAGGATTTTAAGCTCTTGTGCCATGAATTTGCAGATAAAAAGGTTGGAAAGATATATTTTGATTTCAATTATCCGATTCCCATCAAGTTCATTAGTTACGAAGTCAGCTCATCAGTGAACAAAAAATACTTTGGAATTCACACAGCAGGCATTTCAAAGTTTGAACAACTTTTTTTCTTCATTTTTTTCCATCTGGTGAGCTAATCTTGCAGAATAAATATTTCACAAATAAAATCCCTTAAATTTTGGAAATTTTACTAGCTTCACTAGCTTATCTGGATACATTTGTTCAATAATTTACTCATTTTCATTTATTTTCTCAGGTTAAATCTGTGTTTGACTTGGACTTATCAGTCACTCTGTGGGGTTCATTTGCATATTTGTTTTCTCTTAAAAAAAGCAACACATTAATTTCTTACTTAGTTTAACTTTTCTGTTATTCCCTGTGGAACTGAAAGAGACAGTTGTGTTTATTGCTGAACAGCCTCCATAGAAATTGATAATGTACTATTCATTCAACTGTTTATTTACTTGCATCTGTTTGGCATCCCCACCATCTCCCAATTTTGTGAACTAATTAATTCATATGACTTTAATTCTCTCTGATTATGTGCTTCCATTTCATGCAAACAAGGACATTTGTCATTATTAATTTTAGTGAATATGATTTATATTTCATTTAGAATAATGTAAACATTAAGCTGAGTTAAAGAGTAGTTTTCTAAAAAAGAATTTTTTAGCAGATTCGAGTAGCAAGAAAGAGATTAGTGATGGAAACCAGTGGAATTATATTTCTAGAAATACTGGGTGGATGATTGCTTTTTATTCTTAAATTATTTTTTTGGCTAAATTGTTTTCTGCTTCCCATTACATCTGGACCTAGCAATCTGTAAATCTCAGCTGTGGCTTTTGCTACCACAACACTACGTTCTAATGGGACTGGCCTACAAACAGGTGATATTTTTCTTTGTAGAGTCCTTATCAGCTGGGAAATTCTCAGTGTAGTCCTATTTTATCTGTCACTAAATAAAGCTGATATATTCCTTTCCAAGTCACTATATGTACAAACTGTCCTCTCAGTACTGTATTACCTTCATTACACAGGAAAAACACAAGTTGAATGAAAGAAGTGTAAGTTTATTAGAATACAGATGCCTGAACTGAGATTCACCTGTTTTATCCTTGAAATATCTTAGCATCTACATAGTAATTTATCTGAAACAATTGTAACAGGTAATGCAGACATGGTCAGTATTTGTGATCATTTAAAAATTATAACTATTTTCCTATTGTAGTAGGTGTACACAAGATTTATGACATGCAAAAGAACAGAGTTCTTGCTTATGAACAGCTGTTTTACAGAAATTGCTAAACACAGTAAAGCACAAGGTGTGTTTCTGTTTTTGTTTTTGTTTTTTTTTTTTTGGAAAATCATGCCCCACTTGGATTCTTGGTAAACCTTTGCTTCATAACCTAGGGTCTCTGAGGATGCATAGTTTAAAAGAAAAAGCATGTAACAGTTGGCATCAGTATGTTTATTTGATGTTTTTGTCTGTTAACAGGATAGGTGGAAAAGAACAGAAAGTTAATGACACTGAAGGGACACCTCACCTCACAAGTGTAATTGTCAGGAGCCATCACCTCCTAGGGTGATTTTAGCTCTTTAAAATCTTTCCAACATTTAGAAATGCCTAGTGTTGCTAACTATGTATTTGCATGTGTATGTACTTTGTTTCATGTTTTTCTTTAGCTGTCCTGCCCCTACACTATAGTGTAGGAGCTAGAGCAACATAGAAGTTAGGTGGCTTAGCAGGATGCTTTTGATGTCCCACAATATTTTGATACTTCTGACTCTTTCAAAAGAGAATAAAACAATAGGAAATATCATATGCTGGTTCTGACAAGAATGTAGTAGCAAAATTGTAATTTAAATGGAAAAAAAAGGGATAATGCAGAAATATTATTACACTTTTGAATGTCAATGTTTCTTCATTTTTGTCTTTTGTTTTCAAAATGGATTTAAAATTTCAAGGGTATGTCTCATAATTTTTCATTATTTCAGTAGCGTTATTGCAAATATTATTTGCAGACATATCAGCACATTCATTTTTTTCCAATTCTGAAATTTTATAAAAACACAAGATATAGTTTGATTTATATGATTTGTGTATTATTCATATATGCACTTGAATTGATTGCTTGTAAAGGCAAAACCCACTAAAAATGCTATCTCATACTGTACCATCCAGAAGCGATAATGTAATACATTTGCCCAATGTGAAGTGATAGCTGGGTTTATTTTCAGTCTTAGTTAGCACTGAAATTCAATAATGTATCTTTCTTACTATAAAAGTTAGTATTTTCCTATATTGCTAGCATACTTTCAGTAGTACCAGAGGTACATCATTTTAAATGTGTGATTTTCACCTCAGAATAATTTTCTAAAATATTTATTTCTAATTTCCTATTTTGTCTTTTACAGCATGATCCAATTTCTAAATCAGGTAGTATGGATTTTCTTAGTGTTCAGAAAAAGCAACATGTATTAAAAAAGTCAATAAAGGCAGAAAGTGTTTCTGAGGTAACTGGGCAGTGCCATTTTGCTGTCATTTGAAACTACATTTTGTAGTTTACCATGGTTACATGGTTAATTTGCTAAATCAAAAAAGACCAGCTACTTCCAATATGAATCAGGTAGGGAATGAATTATTATGGAGGTTAGATAAGGTAAGATGTGGTTAGATAAGGTTCAGGTTAGATAAGGTAAGGGCCAAAGGACTGGCAATCTGGTCAAATGTGGGCCTACTGTTTTGTAAAGGAATCTTTCCAAAACATCACACAAAGCAATTAAGACAATTATATTGATGGAGATTTGGGGAACGACTTTCAATATTTTGTATTTATTTCTGTTGCCCATATATTTGACCATTGCTTTTCAGAAGATGCATTGATCCCACACCTTTTCAATCTCACTGCTGTAGAATCAGGTTGTTCCTTTACATAGCTGACATAAACGTGAATGTCACCAGTGCGACCTCGAGTCTCCAGCTTTTATGGAACAGTAATCGTTTTCTGACAGAACCAGTTTGCAAGGTTTTCATATATCCGCCACAAAGAAAAATTGTCTGTCATATCGGGTGTATGATATCCATCAGCTGGCTTCCCATTTGTGGTGGAGCCGTAGGGCCACGGCTCTGTTCGGCGGTGACGGATTGCCTGGAGTGCATTCAGTGACGCTGGTACCTGTTGCTGGTTCTTTTTCCAGGTCAACTGGCTGCAGGTACATGTGAGATTGTTACTTTGGACAGAGATAGCAGTCAGCCCCGAAGGACTATAGCCCGACAAACAGCTCGCTGTGCATGTAAAAAAGGACAGATTGCCGGTACAACAAGAGCAAGGCCAGCCTGTGTTGATGGTAAGAAGCAAAGATCTATTTGAATAAGTTTCTGCAGATAAAAGGGTGGTTGCAACTGGTAAAGTCTCATCAAGTAATTAAAGCTCCATAGCAGAAATTTCCGTATGTCCCAAATAGCAGTGCTAATACAACTGAAGATCCTAAAATAGAGATTGCCTAATAGTATGGTTTATTTCAGTGACAATGTTTGCATTTTCTGTTTTGTTTTATGGCAATATGCACTTGAATGTTAAGGGCATGATAACCACCATATTTTGTATGTGATTATTGGATCATCAGTGAAACAGGATTCTTTTCCCCTAATTTTTATTCTACATAACGTTTAGGGGAAAAAAAAAAAAAAAAAAAACCTACAACAGAAAGATCCTCAAAGATTTTATGCCCCTAGGAGCTTGTGTGACCACTTTTGTGTGAGAGGGAACATTGTTAGGGAATACTAACTCTGTACTTGAATGTAGTATCTGAGATTACCTTACATGCCCAGCATTCTTTCTCTCCTTAAAATGATGATTCTGTATGATTCACTGCAGATGCAGTAGTAGTGTGCAGCCTGGAAAAGTGCTGACATAGAGGGAGGTATGAAAATACTTCATTTTGAAATCATTTTGTGAGACAAATGGATTCCGGTGTCCCTGCTAAATAAGCCATTAACAACGATGCAGTCTTCAAGGCAGGTCTGCTAGTGCAAGCTTATTAGGAAGCATTCGTATTATAATTAAAAGTAAAATTAGATATATATTGAAAATAGTTGATGCAAAATGGTATGTATTGGTCAAGGCTCTGTTAATAGCAGTAAAGAGAAGATGCTTTTATATTGGAAATATAATAAATTCACCAATTGCCTTTGAACGAGTGGGTTTGAGTATAAAAATATTGTGTAGCTCACCCTACCATTGCTTCAGAATTTGATTTTGCCCAGTGACTATCAAAGTAGACAGCTCAAAGGGGATTTCAGAGTCTACTCGCAAAGCTAAATATAGAACATCATACACATTCTATTTTTACATGTTGCTTTCACTCTTTTTGGTACTCCGTAAGACTGTTCATTTTTCTTATCTATCCTAATGTGAGACAGTATACAGGAATTCCTTTTTTTTTCCCTTGTTGAATTATAAGATCATGAGATTTAATTGCCTAAGAAAGGAATGTGTTTAATGCCTAATTTATAATTGCAACTTTAGCAAAACTGCTTGTTAGCAATTAAATAATTCAAAATATGTTTCCCATTTTAAAACAAAGTAATGAGGGAAATATAGGATTTCCTTCATCTGATCAGAATGAACACATTTTTTCTCAGGCAATTATGGGTCTAGTCAAGGAGAGGTTCATTTGCTGAGTGAGGTCCATTGCTTTGAGGTCCAAAGATGTACAATCTAATCACTCCAGGTTTTCTTTCTACTCAGTGGAGAGCAAGTGGACCTTCTCAGAATAATTCATGTCATTCTATGATCAGATGTACTACTCTCTGTTACTCACTGTTTCACTTCCTTGCTTTAAAAGATATCCATGGTGACTAAATCAGACTTCACACAGCTAAAATCTATACGTGTTAATAAGAAGAGATGACTTCCCCTACCTTTCACTTTTTATATTAGCTTAGTTTCCAAGTAAAGAAAGTTTGAGGCCATTTAATATTTGAATGGTGGTTTTCTTGGTTTTCTTTATTTTTTTTTTTTCCTTCTTTTTTTTCCTTTCCTTTTATCTGGAACTCCTGTAAAGGGGCAATTTCAAATTCTGCTTTCAGTGTTCATGATCATCATTTTATGCAAATAGAAAGCTAGATGATTGGACTAATGGTTAGGTGGTGTTGTATAATCAGAGAGGGTTCTTTGTGTAATACTTCACTTTGGAAAAATAAGTGGGAAGTACATCAGTTGAAAATAGAGCTGCAAATTAACTTGTGTGTCCACATATTAGCCTTCATTTTAGAGCTTTCATCCATATTCCTAATAAAATGTAACCACCCTGTTCTTTATTATTGCAATTAGAGTGTTACATAATTAGGATGTTGGGTGTTTACTAAGAATGATAACCATAAGATGAGTAGAACTTGATACTTTTGCTTTTCTGCACACTGGAAAGCAGCGCTCAAAAAGCTTAATGGTACCTAGAGCTGGTTAGCAACTAAGTTAAAAAGCACAGAAAACATCTTTGATCTGTTATTTGTACTTATGGTTCTGTGATTTTTACTTATCATGGTTATTATGAAAACATACAGAAGTTTTACATGCAAACAAGCCGTTAGCAAAATAATAATTTGCCTGACAGACAGTAATAAAGGAAAGAATAAGCAAGCACTTTCTCTTATTTCTAATCTTCTTCTGCCATGAAGATGACAGATAAACTGGTCATTAACAAATAAATATTCATATGTGAACTGGCCAGGGTCAATTTAAAGAATAGTTTAAAGAATACAAGCTAGAATTCTCGCCTTCAGAGTTTTGGGTCTGAATTTTTCCATCGTACTTATTTCTACAATGGGGTGTTTCAAACATTACTCCTAAATGCATTCTACTGGCCAGAACATGCAATCTATATAAATTAATGACTCAAAAAACAAATTTTGTTTCTGATGTTGAAGTCATAAGCTGCTGTTTTAGTAATGCAACAGCTGAACATAGATTTTTCTTACAATAAAGAAAAATATTTTCACCAATAGAGTCTTCCATTTTGCAGACATTTATACAAAATCTCATTGGCCTAACAAACAAGCAAATGCTTCTTCAAGCTTTTTAAAGTACACATGTAAGGGTATTTTTTACCAGTTTTAATTAACTACTTTTTATAACGTAGTTGTAATAAGAATGTAAGTCAGTACTATTTGGGATTTTACTTCTGCTGTCAAAAAGCAGAAAATCAAATTAGAAAGACTTTTTAATACCTGTTTGCTTTCCAAAAACTTGGCTCTTCAAACCAGTTGTTTTATTATTTATATGATCTTGATTTTAATGAGATTATCTTTGCAGTAAGGTATAAAATTATACCTTAGATCTTTAATAATTAATGCAAAGGCACTGGATGTGAAGTAAGCAGGCCTAGTAAGCATGACCTGCTAACCTACTAGCAAGAATACATTAGTTAGTTAGCAGCTGGGTTACAACATCTGGCAAGTGAGTATTTTGAAGCCTCAGTAGCAAAGCTGCTAATTTTTACAACCTAAATATGCATATTTTATCTGGCTACCACATATTCATTGTTTCATGGTGAAAAATACCTTAGAATATGTTCAGATATGCTGTATATTTTTTTTTTTGAGCACAGAAATGTATGTCAATTATTACAGTAAAGAAAAGAGGAATTTAAGGCTTTTCAAGTCTTACAAGCATTTTCTGAGATTGCACTTCATGACAGAGGTCTTAAAATTTAAGTCCTGAGTTGATTACCGAAATCCATTGTAATTTTCACTGCTGCATAAATGAGGGTCTTTTCCTGGGAAGTGCAAAACAGTATGTGTCAGAACTGGAATTCTTAAAAATGACTGCATACTGTTTAAGTTATGATTTGCATAGAGTTTTTCTTGAAATATTTCTCTATTTCTTATTTACTGTGTTTTTTTTGTTTGTTTACTTATTTTGTTTTCTTTAACAGTCTTTAAGTATGACAGACTGCTAATGTAGCTCGAGAAAACAGCATCAATATTCAGCCTGGTTTCAAGCTTGTTTTTTATTGTTAGTTGTGTCATTCCTAGAGAAAAAACAAATCGTGATGTATATTTAGTATGCTTGATTTTAAAGCATTTTGTTCTTGTGAATGTAGATTTTGTGGTGTTAAAGTGTTATTTGCCAGCACTTACTTGTACTTTTATTATTTAGAATCTTCATTCCCTAGTCCCTTTTTCTGAGATCATATTCCATAGCAATGACCTCAGGTGCACTACTCCAATAAAATATAATATTTTGGTATAGCATCTGATATATTACCAGAGTAATTTGCCTGAATGTGAATCAAGCTTCAGCATTTTTTAGCTGGAGCCCATGAGAAATTGGAAGATAAAAATTACTGGTTATATATATCCAGGATCTTCACTAATTTTGGACTTGTTCTAAACCAAAGGACAAAAAGTCTTTGATAATAGTATGTGTGTATATATGCACTATGCACTCATGTGTAGTTTGTGTTCTTTCACAGGAATTGTATCTTCCTGAACAAAAGATAGTCAAGTATTTCAGGAAATAGAAGTATATTAACTGAGAAAGGTTGCTTGATCTTTTAAATATCCATTGCATTCCAGTAATTCTGTCTAATAGCTCAAATTAAGCAGCAGTTTTCTTCAAAACAAAGAATCATTGTATAGGAAGAAAAGGGGGCATTGGAGAAGTGGTTTAATAGCCTAAGAAAACTAGAACAGCATGTCTATTTGCCTGCCTGACTTCTGTGCTTAGAAGATTTGACTGACTTGTGTGTCCATTAGGAACTGCAAGGAATTCATTGATCCTGACTTCCAAGATTTCTGAATTCTAAAAAGCCAGAGCTCAGATAACAGAATTCAAGCTTTCAGATTGTTTTCCATTTTTATTTTCTTTTTTCTCCATATGCATCAAGGCTTTTTTTTTTTTTTTTTTTTTTAAATTCTTGCCTCTTCTTTTTTTGTAAGTGTTCTACTGGTATGATAATCTATAGAAGCCCACTTGGTATAGATTGTTTATACATTATGATTAACATGCTTTTCAGTTGGTATTGATTCGTTTTGTTTAACACGGAAACTCAAGATCCTTGAGGAAGCCACATTAGTTTTAATCAATAATTCCCTGCTCTTCTCATTAGCTCTAGGAGTCTATAGGGATGCGTAGGGGTCAGAATTGATCATTAATTGAATCCTAGGTCATGCACTTGAAAGAAAACTCTTAACAGCTAGGGACCTAAGTGAGATTTGTCATTGTAAATACCTTTAATGTCTTATCCTAGTTTCCCAAAAGAAAAAAAAAAAATAAAGGATTTTCAGAAATAGAAATTTTAACATTTTTGTTCTGAATATTCCATGTGGTTGTTCCTGACTTCTGTGCAGATATTTCTCACTGTAAATATTATACATCCAAGACTATTGCATTTAAGATATGCCAATTTGACCCAATCAAATTGAAAAGACAAAGTAGGTTGTATTTGACATTAAAAGGAGACTGAATATTACTATGTAGATGTTTTACTGGAACAGTAGCAGTACTCTTTATAGCGTGAAAGATTTAAGAGCAGAGTCGGACTGTTTGTCCCTGGATAAATAGTATTAATTACACTGCAGTGGAAGCAAAACAATTTTGCTAGCAAGTTATGAAGTTAAATAGGTTAAAACATGTATTTAGTTTTGCTTGCCTCGTTATTCACATTGGAAGGGGTAACAATTACTTTAAACCAGAGTAAATTATGCCTGTAATGAATATTTAGAAAAAATATCCTAACAAAACATTCTTTTTGTTCACTCAGTCCATAGGACAATATCATCCATTTTCTGGTTTTCGTT
The DNA here is from genome assembly GCA_032273925.1 of Rhynchotus rufescens. Classification (NCBI taxonomy): domain Eukaryota; kingdom Metazoa; phylum Chordata; class Aves; order Tinamiformes; family Tinamidae; genus Rhynchotus; species Rhynchotus rufescens. The sequence continues at coordinate 9,575 of JAVCKT010006709.1, forward strand.
ATTTTCTTTTTCTTTTTTTTTTTCTTTTTTCTGAATAGGCAGACCCTTCCTAGTACTCACTAGCCACTAAAATTAGCAGTACACCATTCTCAAAAAGTCAATTTTCACCACAGCTTTGGAATTTGGATGCTAATGTGTATTGGTAGCCAGGGACTAGTAAGGCTTTATCTTTCCTGAATAGAAGATTTTACTTTTTATTTTCATTTTTTACATTTTTATTTACATAGAGAGCACACATTATCACAAACCACAGTCAATACTAATAATTCAGTGGTAGAATCAGAGCTTAGATTAGAACTATTACATTTTTAAGAACTTCTACTAAATGGTTAATTCATTGCATGTCCAGAGAGTACACAGCTCCTGTCTAGGACATGTCTAGCACCTTTGAAAGCTTAATTTGTATTATATTTTTATATAATCTGAGTGTGAGGATAAATGGTCTAGTAAAAGAATATGGATGCAATGGTTTAATATTTGCTTGGGAATATTCTGGGAGTGATCATAAGTTTACTTTCCAAAGAATAAAACTCTTCTTTTTTATGATAAAATTTTTAAAATTATTTCTATTCTTCTTTTAAATGAATGGTCACATTTAATGCTGTGTATGCTATTTTTAGGATATTAAAATGTATTGCAATAGTAAAATATCTTTCAAGAAATTGAAAAACACAGTAGTTTTACAAAATATGGAAAGATAAATTAGGTTTCTCCTCTTGACTGGAGATCTACAGCAGGAATAATTAAAGACATGACAAAAAGCACTGCTTAGAAAGGTAACAGGCAGGTCTGAGAAAAGAATGATTAATAGGAGTATTATCATCAAGAACAAGTGTAATATCTGCACTATATTTGGAAGTGTTTGATACCTAAAGTCTAAGGAACTGGCTATGGCATAAAGATGCAGAGCAAGATTTTCCAAAATGCCTGGTGATTTATGCAGCATAATTCATTCTGCAGTAGTCAGATTGCAGAGAGTGAGCTAATCAGCTTGAAAGTCAGGCCCATTATGGGCTCTCAGACTGAGCACCCAAAATCATTCATCATTAAAAAAAAAAAAAAAAGAAATCTACAGCCCCCATAAAGAAATCTATAACCCCCTATAGATAAAACCCAGACCTATTTTTTTCCATTCTTCTTTCTTTTTTCTTCTCTTTCTTTTTTTTTTTTTTTTTAATAGAAAAGAAGAGATTTCTGCTTTCTGTTGGCAAGTATCTCTGTGATCTTTTTCCATGATCTAAGATCATTTATGGAGAAATGTATCAGAGACTTGGAGAAATAAGGGTTAAATACAGAATCATTTAGCAAAATATTTGCTATGAGATTCTGAAGGACAGAATAAACACCACAAACTGTGAGGAAACACTGTGAATATGTAAGGGAGATAGAAATGGGAGAAGAGTCACTACAATTAAGTTGAAGATAAAATACTTTTTCTAAGCCTTAAATTTATTACAGATTGTGACAAACTTCAACCAGAAATTATTTTTCACTTGCCCGTACCCTCCTTTGCGGTCAAAACTGGCATCAGTTGCAGGTTAAGAGATGATTGTCTGTCTAAACGATAATGCAGGGAAATATTTAGGAAAGCAGAATTTAATTATGTGATTTGGAAGGTGGCCAGGTACCAGGGGTTAACACTGGTACTGTTGCAAAGAGTGCTGAGAGAACTTTAATTGCCTCTAATGCTTAGTGCCTTGCTTTCACATTTCATTTGAAAGACAACACCTTCAGCCTCCCCGTGCTTCATTGGATGCATTAGTTCATCAGTGCCAGCAGCTTCATTTCCTTCAGTTCCTAGCTGCTTCTGAGCAGTCACCCATGTAGTCGAATCCTCTTTCATCTACGCCTGCTGATGGCAGCTCGAGCACAGAAAGATGGTTGGAGGTTATGTGGCGTTAGGTTGTGGAACAATTTTCAGAGGGAGTGGCTGGAAGCCTAATTACTACAGACATTTTAAATTGGACTGGATATAATAGTAGGGAATGTATTATGTATTATGCATTAGCATAAGGGTGCACTGCATCACCGAGTGCCACTTCCAGATTTGTGCTGCCTGTCTCCCAGCGTTCCTAGTTGAGGAGTGTGGTCACTGCCAGCTGCCCCTGGGAATAGGGAGGAAAGAGCTGCACGTGGGAGCGCAAGTAGTGCCAAAGCTGGCATCACCTTCCATAAGCTCTGCTATTTCTCTCCCTTTTGGGATTAAAGAGAACAGCGGATGACAAGCAGAGGAGGTTTTCTGCTTCAGTGTAATGTGTGTAAACACTCCAGGCTATCAGCTGCTCCCATTGCCTTCTGGAAGAGCCACTGTCTTCACTGATTAGAGGCGGTTTAAGAAAAAAACCATAATGCGTTTACATTGCCCCCTCTGCTTGTCATCCCAGGTTCTCTTTTTCTATAGAATAGGGGGAAAGGAGAGGAACTTTCAAAATGATTCAGGTGTGAAGGTGAGCTTTTGTGAGGAGAATATATTTTTAAGAGACTCTGGGGATAAGGGCTTTTGTAAAACCCCCATAGATACCTACCATAAACGCTGCCAACACATGCCCAAATTGAAGTGGGATAGAACAATAGCTGAACGCCAGTTGGGGCACCATGTAACAATAGTGTGGTGAAAGAGTGTGCCCCTCGCCCCTGCCCTGTGAGGGCATGTGAGGAAAAGAAACCCTTCTTTTTTCCTCCCCTAAATAAAAAATCTCTTTTAGCAAAGAAAACTACTGTTTCATTAAAGTGAATCAAGGGTGTAATATGGCTAGAAATGTCATTTTACAGCCATATACCACCTTATTTTTAACTTACAGTAGATTTAATATCTATGATGGTGTCAGAAGACTCATAGAAAATGTTAAAATTGATTGCTAAATTAGTGGCAACATTAATAGAACTACTACATCCAGCACCTGGAACACAGTTGTTAATGCTAGACATTTTTGTTTGCCTCTTACAGAGCACTCTGCACAGGGCTGATTCAGAGAAAATATCCTCCTTGAGAGGAAGCCTTATAAAGTACCTTTTTTAAGGTGATGCAAAGGAGCTGGATGGTTTTTGGGAATCACATCGTACTATAGCATGAGAAAAAGACTGTTGCATTAAAATCTGTTGTCTTCATATAATAACTAAACTTTGGATAGGATTGCGTTTTTGGTTTGCCTGTTTCTTGTGTAGGATTTACCATTGTTTTATTTTGACAATACCATATATATGCAAGAAGCTTCATAGATAGATAAAATATAGTCATTGGCACTAACAACAAATGTGAGTCTTTGTTTATGTCACTATGCAAGGAAGTTTAGAATATTTTGATACTTTTTTTTTCTTTTTTTTTTTGTAGGGGAATAGGATAAGGACAAAAGCCCTCCTAAATGCTTTGCAGTTTCAAATGAGGTAGAAGTGAGAAACTTAAATTTGCCTTCAGTTGCTTCAGTGTATTTCGCTGAGAGTCTTTTTCCTCATCATCCTCTTTAGAGAATACAGAGAAGGCCTCTGGCTTTGCTCACCTCTTTTGGAAAGGCCGAGGTTAAACCCCAACTGCATGTGATGGAAGAGGATATATCCCTAGGCAAAGTGGGATTTCCAGGGACTAGGTGGGAAAGAAATTAAAAGGGCTGAAGTAAAAATATGTCTCTCATTAAAGGAAAGGGAGGAGATATCAGAGATAGATTATAATCATCAAGAAAAATAAGTGGTGGTATGAAAATGAACAACAGTTTAAACTGGCACAATAGAGATGAGTTATTATGAAATAGATTGTCATTTGAAGAGAAAGTGGCACATATGGCAAGAAGGCAGCAGAAGTATAAATGGAATAAAGATATAGAACTCAGATAAGCCAGAAGGTGGCAAGAATTTGATTTTACTTTCTATATTTTCTAAAATATCCATGAAATACCTTATTTATTCTGCAGTGGTATAGTAAATTCATTTTATGTAAAGAAATAAATAAAACTAAAAATTACTGACCTCCCTGACTCAAACTCAACTTTCAGTCAGTTAATTCCTGCCTTCTTCCTTTGAACCTTTCTGCTACAACAAACAAGGAACTGGTTCATCACTAAGGATTAGACAGAACTGCACAACCTTTTTGATGTGTTAACATGAATGTAGCCTCCTCCTCTCATACGCTGTATTATACTCTTCAGTTATTCAATATTCAGTGCATATACACACATATATATGTTTATATATATACTTAAGCTATGCAGTGTGGACCGTAAGAACAATAGGAGGTCTTCAAAGAGCTGTGATGAAACATATTCCCCAAATGGGAATGTGAGGTTGCAGGGAGGGCATGGCAAGTGTGAAGCACAGAAATGATGGATACACAGTGTCACAGAGCTACTTAACTCAGTGGTTGGAGAGAGCTAGAAGAGGCAAAAGGCAGAGACGCTGGAGATAGCAAGACAGGGTTGTGTAGAATGAGCCAGCTGTTGCAGCCAGCCCAAAGACCAAAAGTTGCTTACCCCAGCTAGGAAAAGATGTAGTAGTCCAGATAAAGACAGGCCAGACACAGTGTCATCTGCCATCACTAACAGATATTCTCCTCCATGTTCTGCCCCGGTTTTGCTCTGTGGCCGTGTGACCTGGCAGAGCCACTCCAGGAGGGCCCGCTGCCTGATAAAAGGGCATCAGAAATTCGTGTGCGGCTGGAGTATGAGCTGCCCTTGCAAGACTGATGATGCCCTCCACTGAGCTGCTAGAATGTGACTTTGTTGCAATATGCAATAGGATCAGGGATGCATCTTGTGTTAGCTAATGCTATCAGTGCTTTCTGTGTGCCTTTTATCTCCAAGGACTCAGAAACTCCAATGAGTGTCTTTTTGTTCTTTTCTTTTTTTAAAAAAGTTTTTGTTTCTGCAGTATTTCAAGTTCAGGTTTTGAAATGCAGAGGGATTGGTCAGCAATTTAAGTTTGAATATTTGGCAGCTCTCTGCTGAAGCGGTGGGCAGCAAGAAGATAAACTGCCAAAGCATACCAGTCTCAGTTTCGTGGCAGGAAGGAATCTGGGTCTAGAACGATGGGGAATGTCTTTACTACGAAATGCAGTACTAATTTTTTAGTTTCAGAGTTCCTGAAAAGCAGTTCTTAAACTATTTAGGCAAAAGAATTGTGTTTGGTAATTTTGCATTTGTCAGCTTAAGCAGAGATCTTAATCTGTATAAGCACTTTAAGAATCCGACCTTTTAAAATAGTTCTTTTGTGCTTCCACCATTATACACTTAAAAGTGCTATTGATGCTGGCTTACTATGAACTGGCTTACTATGAACTGCAGTATCTTCCATCTTTTGTCAGCATTGATTACTGATCTAGTACATTTTGCTGTATTCATATGGATAATATAGAATATGTTATTCTAACAGCTGGGCCTGTTGAGCCTGAAGATGAGAAGGCTGAGGGGATGTCTGTTAAGTCCCAATAAATACCTCAAGGG
>JAVCKT010006709.1:31718-43438 GCA_032273925.1 Rhynchotus rufescens
TTTGATAAAACAAATTGCCTTAGAATTTAAAGGCAATAATCGCTGAGAATCAGATTGTCACGCAGAAAATGTCATTTCTACATCCTTTTGGCCTGTAATCAATCTTTGCATGCAATCCAATTCCGTAGAAAGATCTGAGGTATACAAGTAATGCTTAATTCTAAACCACTATAGCCATTCCATGATATAAATTAAATAGGGTAGCAGTATTCCAAATCTGATAGGTTACAAAATTTGATCATCCTTCTGTAATTTTTACCTTTACAGTTTACTTCCTGGATTTTAACTAGGTTTCAGAAAACTCCCAACATTGTTTTCAACTCTCTATCATCTTAATCAATTATTAACTGGACACAGTTGTTCACCAAAAGCAGTATCATTCATTTCAACAAGGTGAGATACTTGGTTAAGTAAGTGAAGGAGTAAAACCATATTTTTTTTTCTCTCTCTCTTTTGGCTCACATTCAGAGTCTATTTTCTGGACATAAGAAAAATGAGTCTGCTTGTCTCTTGTGGACAGTAGTCCACATCATAAAGCATCATGAATTATTCAGTTAAACTGGCAGACCTTTGGCAAGACAGCCTAAATCCTAGCCAGCAGACAAGCTGATTTACTTCATAGGTACATTCAGCACACCTGCAGTATAATGATATTAAGTATATTGAAGGAGCTTATCCTTTCTTAGATGTAGAAGTGAAATATAGATAAATATGAGATTCTATTTCCAGCATTCTTAGCTCCTTAACCTTCATTAAAAGCAAAACTAAGTAATTCATAAGCTCCTGGCAGGTTGCTGATCACTTTCTACTTAACATTTCTTAAAAATCTGTTTGAGGTTTTTGTATTTTAATTGTTGCCTTTAATGAAATAATTCTACAGAAAATAAAGTAAAAGAACATAAAAATCTGAAGGACAACATTACAGGAATTCAGGGTTTTCCTACTAGTGAAGGTTTAATTTTCTTGTTTGTTCGCTTTCCCTGTCATTTGTCTTCAGTCTGTCTTTCTCAAAGACATTACCTACATCTGCCTTTATATGAGATCAGGTATAATAGTTTTTGATCAAATCAACTCTCTAAATGCCAAAGTTTAGAAGAACTGAAAGAAAATATTGTAAAACATATAACTATAAAAACATTAGAACAATCATTTCCAACACAGTAAATTATACTCTTTCGGTAAATCTCAAAAAACTTAACTATTTTACTTAAATCTTAGAATCATATTGGTAGTTCAGATTCCTGTTTTCTGTTTGAAGTCTAGAAGTAAACTGAAGAAGTGGAAAGTAAATGAGAGTCCTCAGGCCTCTCTCTCAAGTTTGCCAAAGCAGGTTGACACCGAGCAAACTCATGTTCTATAGGTGGCATTCCTTAAGTGTCCAGAACCAATATTTGTTAATCTTAAATTTTGCTATTGTGTTTAATAATAGTATATATTCCGGACACCAGTACAGGCTGGGGACTGACCTTATGATCAGTCCCACAGAGAGGGATATGCATGTCGTGGTGGATGACAAGATGACCATGAGGCAGTAGTGTGCCCTCGTGGCCAAGAAGGCCAACAGGATTCTGGGGTACATTAAGAAGAGCGTCTCCAGCAGGTCGAGGGAGGTGATCGTCCCCCTCTACATAGCCCTGGCAAGGCCACATCTGGAGACTGTGTCCAGTTCTCGGCTCCCCAGTACAAGAGGGATGTGGAGAGAGTCCAGCGCAGGGCTATGAGGATGAGCAGGGGCCTGGAACATCTGCCCTATGAGGAGTGGCTGAAAGAGCTGGGCCTGTTCAGCCTGAAGAAGAGAAAGCTGAGAGGGGACCTGATCAGTGTCTATAAATACCTTAAGGGAGGCAGTGAGGAGGAGGGGACCGGCCTCTTTTCAGTGGTGGCCAGTGATAGGACTAAAAGAAATGGCCACAAGCTGAGGCACCAAAAGTTCCACAGGAACTTAAGAAAACATTTCTTGACAGTGAGGATGACAGAGCCCTGGAACAGGCTGCCCAGAGAGGTTGTGGAGTCCCCTTCTTTGGAGATCTTTAAAACCCGCTTGGACGCAGCCCTGTGCCACGTGCTCTAGGTGACCCTGAGTGTGCAGGGGGGTTGGACTAGATCACTTTTGGAGGTCCCCTCCAACCTTAACCATTCTATGATTCTGTGATATTATTTTCTTAGCAAACTGGAAGAAATCTTGCTACCAAAATGATTAGAGACTTAAAGCATGAATTATGAAGAGAGTCTGAATAAGCTAAGGGGCAATCTAATGATGTAAAGTTATGGGTACTTGAAGAAGAATTACAGAGATGACAGATAGAAACCTGTCTCAAAAGCATCTCAGTAGCATATTGAAGTAGAACAGGTCATCCTGAGAGGCTACAGAATCTGCATCTTTCAATGTTTTCAAGACTAAGATATATAGAGCCACAGGTGATGATGATGATGATAGTCCTCCTAAAAGCAGGAGGTTGAATTGTACAATCTTACATATCCCTCTCAGCTGATATTTGTGTGATTCTGTGTAGAAAATAACCAGAGAGAGATCCTCCAAGAGATACAGCATTTGAAAACTGTTTAGGCAAATGTTTAGTGTAGTATAGTTTCTTTTTCCACTAGGCAAGCCTACAATATTTACATCTGTGTTTTAATGCTCCAGTAAAACTTTCCTGCAAGGTGTTGTCAAACTCCTTTCACTCTTTTAGCTAATTAGTAGAAGAACAAAATGGATTAACGTGAGTATAGAATACTATACAGAGTTTAATAGTCTTTAAGAAAGAGAGCGTCTGTTTAACTCTGTAGGTGTGAATACTGCTATATTAAATTCATCTTCACCTTTTTTTCCTCTTGGCTTCCTTTATTTCATAGAGATGATGATGATGATGATGATGATGATGATGATGATGATGATGATGATGATGATGATGATGATTGTCTATTTGCCTTCCTCCTGTAAGAGGCTCCACTAATGTACTGATTATGTTTCCCACTGGTGTTCTCCATAGGTGCTAAATACTTCATGGCCAGTAACTAGTTTGCCAGGCAACACTGGTGTTTGTTTAATTGTTTGTCCATCGAGAGGCAGTCATTCCTGGACAGCCATTCCCAGTTCCCATTATAGACACTGCAGCACCTCAAATTATGTTTTGTTCCTGTTATTGGCAGTTTGACTTTTATAATACAGGTGATTGGTTTTAATGTATAGAATGTTACGTATTTTTTTCTCTTTTCATTAATATTCCCTGTCTATTTTTCAGAAGTATCATTTTCTCTACTTTTAAGACGTAAGAAATCTCCCTGAAAAAAAAAAATAATGCTTTGCCATCTGTACAAAGAGGTATCTGTACAACACCCTTTACAATTGAAATAAGATTCAGTGAAAGTGCAGCAATCCACTCACTGCTACTTGATATTGATAATTTTTTTAAGTAATACCAATAAAATAATTTTTTTAAGTAATACCAATAAAAGAGAGAGTTAAGCATATCACTCTGTATGCAGATGTATCAAATAAATGTCCAAATGCAATATGCTTTTTTCTGCGTCATAGTCTAGTCTGTGTGTTAGGTTCAAGAGAGTGTATGAGAATAATAATCAGGACTTTCTGACTTTTTTTCTTCCACTCTTTTCATTAGACTTCCCTAAAAGTCACTTTTAGATCAGACCTTTCAGTTATACTCAGTAAGCTTCTCCAAACCAGGTAAAGTTATTGGAGAGCCATAATGGCTCAGCACCATTCTGTGATGGCTAAAATGGAAGAAACAGTGCTATATAAGAATAATATGTATTATATATGTAATAACATGTATTTTTATTTTTTGAACTGGTATAATCAAGGCAGAGGTTGATTACTCTATAGTTTGAGGATCTAAGCTGGCATACTGTGGCTGTTTCCTAAGGCTACAATCTAAATGAAAAAAAAAAAAATCAATACTCATTTACTGAATTAAGTTAATTAAAGGAATTATTTACTGGTCTATATATGCTGAGAAACAATGTTATCCTATTACTTATAGAAGCGTGACTCCTGACAAATGTATACATGCCATAACATCCATCAGCTTTTCCATTTTTCACCTGAATGAACAGTTGATGTCAAAAGCTAGGCCTGCACTTCCATTAGATGACTCCATCCTCCTGTGCAGTGAGTTCCCCAAGATGTTCTGCCTGCATCCATGCAGCAGGCACTACCCCAAAAGCAACCTCACCAGCTTCCAAAGACTCCTCTTGGAGTGAATCCAGCGCAGGAGTGGTGCCCATTCCTGAATCATTGCTACATTTGCTCGGCCTGGCTGCACAGGCACCATCTGCAGTCATCCGCACAGAATTGCTATCCAAGGGCAGAGCGGAGCTGAGTATGAGTATGCAGCGGAGCTGCAGTACTCGGCTCTCATATGTTATGAGTGCCCAGAAACACTGTGGTGCTGGCTAGCACAGTTGGTGGCTGGACACATATGGTTTGCAGGAGAGTCATGGTCTTGGCTTATGAGACAGTGTAAAACAGAGGTTGCTCCAGCCAAGACTAAACTTCACTAAAATCCAAAATTGAAATGGTAAATCTGAGATGAATTCTAGCAAGGCAGCGAGACTGTGGTTATTTTATCCTCATTCTGATACAGTAGAAAGAAAATACCATTCTTCTCCAATCATCATTTGAAATAATATCTATAGTACAGAGAATCAAGTAATATTTCCTTTATTATCTTGCTGAAACAAAATGTACTTCCTATTCAAGAATATGACATTTACATTTTTCCTGTTACTTTCCATTTCAAAGAAATAATGTGAAAGCCAGCATTCTAAATTTGGATTAAACTTATTTTCCTTAGTGTATAAACTTATTTTCCCTTTCTTTTTTCAAAAGTAATTTCAAGTTTAAAAGGAAAAAAAAAAAAGATGGAAGTAGAGGTTTGATCTCTGTTAGGAAAATAAAAAAAATTTGTTCATATGGTATTTCTATTCCAACATAGAATAGAGAGACTGAAAATTGTTCAGTGGAAGGAGAAAAAGCTTAAGGAACTTTATTCCTAACTATTTTGAATGCAAATTATTGATAACTTGCTTAATACAAAACAATGTTTTTCTTGATTTACAATTTCGTACTGTAAATGTGGATGATATTTAAGAGGATATTTAGGATTATCTCTACAGAAAGAATAATTTGTTTGCGTAGCTATTTTTGCATAGCTGACAGAAAATTCTACAAACATTTGAATACAGGTATGGTAGGAAGGGATAAAATCAAAGAAGAAATTAGGCAGTCCAGTGAGATGACAGGATAGAGAAATATTATCTCGTAACATTTTTGTCCACATTAAAGTAGGAAAGTTTCAAAATAGAAGCACTCACTGGCAGATTAACAAGCTCACACTTGTAATGCTTCTAATATCCAGGCCTTGCTCAGAGCTAGTTTAAACATATTCATATAACACGGCAGCGAGCTGTGTGAATACTCTGTTGAATGCAGAGCTGTGTGGCACTCAGTAAGATTCTTAATGAACAATTATGTCCCAGCTGCTTTCACAGATCCAGGCTCACCTGCTGAGCGTGCGGCATTTGGCATAATCACAGTGTAAAGCGGAATGGCTGAGGCCATCCTTTCTCTTGAAAAGGGCTCAGCATGGATTTTTTTTTTCTTTTCATCAGATGCTATCTGTAATTGGGAAACTGATAAATACTTACATAATCCCAATTTGGAAGTTCTCTTTCAGAGAACTTGTGGGTTAAACAGATTCAAATCAGCAAACAAAATGCAATTAACAAGGTGACTTATAATTAAACAAACACATACATTCCAGATTCCCTGGGCGGTGAAAAAAAGGAAGTAAAGGTGATGGTGTGATGTTTGCTCACCGGATGACAAACCACTGCTGCCACCATCCTCCATAGGGCTGGCCTTAAAAGAATGGGGAGATCAGAGAGTCCAGAAAACAGATGGCTAGCTGCTATAAACACAGGCTCTGGAGAGGTAGGCCATAATGTAGATGACTTGCAACATCTGCCCGCCAACTTTAGACCTATCATGCAGGTACAACATACTGCATGCCCAGAGAGAGGATGTTTTGTGAAAAGCCATTATTAATAACATCCTGAACTATAGCTATATGCAGTGTAGAAACTCAGAGTTTAAATTTTCCAGAAAAATATTCTTGGCAGATTGAGTCCACCCAAACATGGAGTAGGAGGGAAGGTGCTCTGTGGTTTTCCCCACTTTTAACACTCCTTCTGAAATTTTGGGTGCTGTAATTAACTTTGCACACTTTTATTACATCTGCAAAAACGGCAAGAAAGCAGTGAAGTGCCCTCCTTTTCACACATTACTAGTGGAAGGTGTGTGATGCTTTTCCAGAAAAAGTCACAGCCTGTATCTAATTGAGTGACCTAAGTGTTTCTCAGACACCCACAGTAACTCTCAGTGCTTAGTTCCCATACTGGAAGCAAGATAGCTGTCTTTATGTGGCTTTCCAGCCAATCTAATTTATCTTCCTGAGGCACTCTGTTCATTTTGATGTGTGGAAATGCTCAGAGTACAACCACTCTGCACAGTCACAGATGGAATATCAAATTCCCCAGCAGAGCCCTTGAAATGATTCCCTCAGTTTCAGCAGTTGCTTGTGGTTTTGGGTATCCAATTTGAAGAATTTTGAGAAAAAAAATATTGAGCATTAACTATCTGACTTGTACAGGCTGTATAAGAAGTTAAACATTTGGTCATTACTAACACATTCAAATTACGGAATCATGTAATTTTAAGTTTATGATAATATTGCCTTGCAATAGCCTGGGTTATACTAAGAGACATATTGCATAAATATGTAAGAATGTCCCTTTAGCAATTCAGTACTTAAAAAAAGCACAGAAGCTCTAATACAACAAATGTATTTCATTTTCGCCTTTTTCCTCTATATGGTGTGGAACACACCTGGCAGAATGCCATAGACAAATGCAGTATGTACATTGTTACAGTACACTAACGCTTGGCTATACTGCCATACCTGGGATTAAAATGAAGGAAGCAAAGAACGAGAAGTACTTCATTTTTAAGGCAGCTCAGCTGAAGAAGACATTCTAGTCTGTTTCTTTATTTTATTCTCACCTACCAAGATAGTAGTTTATTATTTATATAGAGCGTTAAAGGACACAGCAAGTTGCACAAGAGGTAATAGCAAAGGCTCTCTCTCTGTGAAATGGAGCCTGATACTCTGCAATGCCCTCCCTGCTGTGGAAGGTCAGTTATTTTAGACTCATACAAATTTGCTGCCTTTTCATTTCTATTATTCAAAACTGTTTTGACCAAAATCACTGTGAAATGGGTGAATGCTGCATGCAGCAAATACATAATCCCCTAAGCAGTTTTGGCATCTACCACATTTAATATTTTTAAGCCTAATTTTGGATCTCAAATACATCTATGCCCTTGGAACATCTGGTGAACACCTCAGTTTTCATTTACTTTATTTTTGGGAGGCTCTTCATTACTTATGAGAATCAGAAACAGCATCCTTTCTTAGCTTTCATGTGATTTACTGAAGCTACTCGTGGTCTGTTTGCAGAAAGAAAAAAAAAAGATTTCTTAGGAACACAGACCATTTTCATAATGTTGTTAACAGAGTGGCCTTTAGTTCTGGAAATCCTTAAACAAATTCGAAGGCTCATGTTAACAAGGTTGAGTGAGACTAGCAAGAGCAAATAATCCAAATATGCCGGTGAGCAAGAGAGTTGATAGCTATCGTAAGATAGGTCTACAAGCACTGATGTTGGATCCATTAAACAAACATGCACTGTTGGCTGATAACAACTGTATGCATTGACATATGCCAGCACATAAATCTGACCAGATGATAGAAATATTTTAGCAGGAAATATTTGTAAAGATACTTCAGTATCTAGCGCACAAATTTAATATTTACTAAAAAAACATGAGTACTGAGAACATGTCTTTGCCATTTAGGATTTTTGTTTAAATGTCCTCCTTTTTTTTCCTCTCCTGATCTTTGCAACAAATACACTTTCAAAATATAGCAAGAAAAGGACAAATCTGTGGAAAATGTTAGAGTTCTGTTTATAAAGAGATTGATATACAAAAAGTCTGACCTATTTCATAATTTCTACAGCAATTTTATTTCAAAAGTGTGTCATAGACAAAGGGCAAATGTCTAGTGCTTTGAAAACTTGATTATAACAAATGTTTATGTATTTTGTAAGAGAGTTGGAAAGAAATAGTCTCAGCATTTTCGAGCGGTGGATGCATCATTTTGATTTGAGTTTTCAAGAGTATATTTCATGTACAGAAAATGTATTCAAAATAATTGAAAATATGCTGCCAATGCCCTTTTGCAATTTATCTTTCAAAACTAGTATGCTGCCTTCCCACCAGATTATATAAAGTGAAAGTACAAACGATAAAAATGATTTATGGACAAAGAATAGAGAAATGAGTTCAGAGTTATTATTTCGTGACCATCCACCAATGTGAGCAAATGATTACGGAGATTTTAGTTATTATTCTCAGTCAGCTGTAGCTCTATAGGGCAGTTTTTTTATTAATTGCCTTAAGGTTATGATGGGAAAATAAGTAATTTCTTAGAAATGCTCTTTGGAAGCATTTAGATTTTTATGATTGAAAAGCTTGTGCTTTACAACAGACTGAATAGGATGTTTTCCAAATAGATTGTCCTTCATAGAGTAGCTTCTCTCAGCATTGAATTTCTTTAATATAATAACTTGTTTTTCCTTTTTTCTTTTTAAAGAAAAAAAAAACTTTATTGTATTGAAATCTCAAGTGGATTGCTGAGATTTTTATGAAGATCCATTCAGTATTTTTCAAATTCTTTATTTAATCTTTCTAGTGTCTATTTTGGGTCATATTCTCCTTTGGTTCACTCAAAACAGTTCATAGTAATAATGAGTGAATAGAAAGAGCCAATATAATACTAAGAAATAAGTAAAGAAAAAAAAATCTCAACAGTATGCTATGTGAAATGAAACTTGCTTGCGTGTCTCCATCTTCACATGTATTACAGTGTAGAAGATCACAGAATCACAGAATGTTTAAGGCTGAAAGGGACCTCTAGAGATCATCTAGTCCAATCTTCCTACTCAAGCAGGGACACGTAGACATGTGGTACAGGGTGGATCCAGATGGATTTTGAAGACCTCCAGAGAAGGAGACTTCACAACCTCTCTGAGCAGCCTGTTCCAGTGATCTATCACCCTCACAGTAAAAAGTGTTCTACCTCACATGGAGATGGAACTTAAAACCTGTGTTTTAACTTACACTCATTTCCCCTTGTCCTGTCACTGGCCACCACTGAGAGGAGCTTGGCCCCTTCCTCCCTACGTTCTCCCTTCATGTACTTATAGATGTTAATCAGCCTTCTCTTCTCCAAGATAAACAGGCCCAACTCTCTCTCTCTCTCTCTCTCTCCTTATATGAGAGATGTTCCATTCCCTTAATCATCTTTCTCACTTTCCACTGGACCCTCTCGAGAAGCTTCATGTCCCTCTTATACTGGGGAACCCAGAACTGCACGCAGTACTCCAGATGTGGCCTCACCAGAGCTGAGTAGAGGAGCAGAATCACCTCCCTTGACCTGCTGGCAACCCTCCTCCTCATGCAGCCAGGATCCCATTGGCCTTCTTGGTCACAAGGGCACACTGCTGACTCATGGTTAACTTGGTGTCAACTAGGACTCGCAGGTCCCTCTCCGAGGAGCTGCTTTCCAGCAGGTCAATGCCTAATCTGCACTGATGCCTGGAGTTATTCCTCCCCAGGTGCAGGACCCTGCACTTGTCCTTATTGAACCTCATGAGGTTCCTCTCAGCCCAACTCTCCAGCCTGTCCAGCTCCCTCTGAATGGCAGCACACTCCACTCTGCTTAGAGTGTCAGCCACTCCACTCAGCTTGGTCTAATCCACAGACTTGCTCAGTGTGCACTCTGTGCCCTTGTCCAAGTCATTGATGAACAAGTTGAACAGCACTGTGCCCAGTATTGACCTATACTGAGTCAAAATTTCATGCTGGGCCTGTTAATTGTCCAAATTTTAATAACGTAAAAGCAAGAAATATGGTCTCTAAGCAATGAAGAAAGGAGGAGAGTGTAAACTAAGCATCAGATTTTGGCACAGGCAAAGACCTACAGGTTTCTCACAAGTGTCTGCTCCAACAGTGTAGGAGCATCTTACACTCAGATGGTGACGCCCAAGACAGGGACACTGACCAAAGTCATGCCTGCAGGTAGACTTGTCCTGTCCCTTGAGGGCTGCTCAGGCAGGTAGAGCACTGGAGCCTCTCAATATCTCCTAGGGTCTATTGACTGAGAACAGCTTCTCTCAGCATTGCTGCCATGAGGACAAGCTCATGGAACACAATAAAGAGCAGTGTGGACACCAGCAGTTCCACTATAATGTGCAGCCCAAGGAGCTCTGCCTTTGCCATCCCAGTACTGCACAGGGTACATTATTTCCCCTTATGATGTGATGTAATGATGTCCAGGTCTGATGCAATTTTGTCTTTCCTTCACATCAACACAAGCAGAAAAATGTCATCACTGGAGCCAACTCCTTGGATATATGTAAGCTCTAGTCCCTGCACTCAGTTTCATACCAAGTGCTGTGAATTGTCCACAGCAGAAGAGGAAGCTACAGGGCCCATATTTAAGCAATCAGTGCCAAAAAGCTCTTTGAACAGCTTAAAGCAATTAACCCTCTGATTGCCCAACCTCCAGGAATGCCAAAATCATGCAAAAGGTAGAGGGCTGTAATTTAGCACTGCAGACTCGGGGACCTGGTGTAGACAAGAACCTCAGGCCCTCACAAGAGAACTGCATAACATACCCTGCTAACACAGGGGCAAGTGCTTTTCCCATGGCTGCAACCAAAGGAGACCCCTGCTTGCTGCCCCTTTGCAGTTGTATACACACTGTCTATACATAAGATTAACATCAGTCAACAGAGCTCCAAGGAACATTAATCACTGCAATATAATAGAGCTACAGAACTTGCACAAAGAATTTGTCACGCACATCTCATGGCAAAAGATCACAGTGAACCTTCAGCACCTGATATTTCTTAATAATGTGTATATATGTACATATAGTACACTATAAAGTACACTATATTATATATATACACACACATCTCTAGCTGTGTTTCAAAGTAGTTATCCTAGCAACTTTTATAAGTGCTATTTTATATTTTCACTCACGTACAGAGGAAGCGATTTATATAATAAATATACGAATTCCTTTTCTTGAAAACATGGTATAATTTAGCTTAGACTAATATAATTTCTTTAGTTGTGGAACAGTGTATTTAGCATCTTATATTACTGTCTTGCAAACAAGAGTATTACTAACAGACTACATTCTTACTATAAAGTAAATATTCTTTAAGGAAGCAAGGCGAGGTTACACTGACCTTAAGAACAAATCAAAATTCTACATGTTCAACATGATCTGTAGCAAAATTCTGCAGAATAGAGATGTACATAAGCATCACTGTGACATACATTTTAGCATACATAGAATATGGAGAGTGGATTGTTAAAATTAAAGATTATCTATTTATTTATTTAATTTATTTGATCTCAAAGGGAAGGCTCTGGGGCGGACGTTTGCGTCAGAGCACCTTGTCTAGAGGCAAGCAACCATGGCCAAAGCTGCTGAGCGAGAAAGCGCAGGGAGCGAGAGGCAGCCCCAGCGCCAATGTGTAGACCTGATGCTTTATCCAGAGAG
>JAVCKT010006711.1:1482-13982 GCA_032273925.1 Rhynchotus rufescens
CATCTGCTCACCTGCTATGTAAAAGCATGCTTTTTTATTATCCTTGTCCTAGGATCTCTTTTATTTTACAACTCCAGCTAAAATGAATCAACACTTTGAGCTGAGTTTTAAAAGATTAAAATCTCATATGTAGGTTGATCTATAATTGTTCATTTGTAATGTTCATTTTAAGAAAAATCTTTTAAAAGTTTTTTTAAAAAGATCTTCTAAAGATTTGATAACCTGATCCTAGATTCCTACCAAATACCAAATCTAGATGTGGGATAACCGATAGAAACAAGATTACATGTGTTGGTGTTGGGCAGTGTCTCCCATCACAAAACAAAGCAAAACAAATATAAAAGCACTGAATCAAATTCTCATTCATTCAGAAGAATGTATTTTCTGACAGTTTTGTTCTATAGGGAACATCTACCCATATAAAGGAGGGGCTGCAATACTAATACAGACGTCTTTTGTGATCCCTGGAATTAGTTGTGTTGTGTAACAATTAAAGCTCTTAAAAATAATTTTAGCCTTATTTAGATTTATATTTTATGTTATACCCGTAACCCTGACTGCTACTTCTAATAGGGGTGTGCTCTTTGGAGTAGCGTGTCCTTTCTTCTACTGTAAGTGAAGCTGTAAATATTTTGCTTCTTGGCTGTGATTTCCTTCTGCAGACTGTCTGCAATCCCTGAATATCTGCCAGCCTTTGCTTTTCAGGAAATTAAGATGATTAATGTAATTTGAATGTCTACAAAATATGTGATGTAGGTTTGATTTTAAAACCAAAATTGAGTGTAATCTTTCCATACTTTGTATTCTACTTAATACAAATCTTGCTTTTTGAGGAATAATACCATTTTCCTACCTTCTCATGTCTTGATATCACCTTCGTTAAGAAGAGGAATATTATCAAATTCAAGGTTTTGGCACTGTGCGAGTCTTTATGTTGTAAGTCATTTGAAAATGAAATAAACCATTTTCATTCTATATTCCTTATTGCTAACTGCTAAATTAGATCTTTACCTTCTGGAAAACTGCATACTTCTCTCGGTTTCATGTAGTTCTGGTACATCTTTATTCTTCTAGGAAAGAATCATCACTCCTCTTTTCTAAAAATCACTTTGCTTGGGATAAGAAAACCTCTTATTTCACTTAATAATTTTGTGTATGTAGAACCTACTTTAGTCTTTTCGCTATTTTTATTTTTCCTGCATAGTATCTCTTTACAGATCTGTAGTGATCTCACCAGCAACTATAGATGATTAAAACCATGAATTTGAATCAAGGTTCAGATCCTTACTTGCTGTAAGATTTTGATGGCAGAAGAAGTCATTTTTTGCAAGAAGTTAAAAACTTGAAGGAAAGAAATACCACTTGAAGGAAAATAAAAACAAAATAATAATAATTAAGAAAATAAACAGTAATAGTCATTTTTGTAAATATAATGCTTCCAACCCCAAAACATGCTTTTTTTTTTTTTGTCACCAGAAACATTCCTAACAAATGTTTATATACAATGGAAAGCTGGACGTACACATGGTGAGAGGTAATTACCTGCGGAAAACTCCTATTCTGTCTCTTGGCATATGAGGCAGAAAGAATTATAAAGAGATACTTTGATCCTAGTTACCAGTAATTAAGGTGACCAATCCGAAGTGCAGGATTGTTTAAAGAACACGGAAGGTGGTATCAGTAGAAAAGAGAAAACAGTCTGCTTAATGAAAGGCAAAGGAGTGTTTAAGTAAAAAAAGAACGTTGGCATTTTCTGATCCTTTCATTAGTTTTAGGACCTTATAGTTGTATATAAATAAAGTTTGTGCACTATTCATATATTAATAAAATAATATAACGGCATGTCTTATTTCATTGTAGGTATTTTTTTTTTCCCTAAAACTCCTGTTGGTTTTATGATATGTCACAGGGGAGTAAAGATCAAGCTTTTTGGGGAACCAAGTTAAACTGAGTAAACTTTCTCAAGCTTTTTGTTTAGCCTTACTTGAGACTTAAGTAGATGCTATAACTAAGAGATTTTTGCAGGCTGTAAAGTACAGTTAATTGCATTTTTTTCTAAGTTCAACACAAGACATAAAACATTTAACGTTTGCTTTTGCTAATATTACAATTGATTCCAGTTCCAATAAGGGTTTAAGTTAACACAAAGTAAAATCATTGAAAGAAAATGCAGGCAAACCTTGATAAAGACCAGATGAAATTGTAGTGGTATTCAGTTAGACTCATACACACATTGTATTAATAATAATAAAAAGAAGTTCAAAACCATGATCTTATTTCATAAGGATTTTTTTAAATGATTTTATCAGCCTACGTTGTATTTCTTCAAAATAGAAATTCACATTGATTGACTAGTTCAGCTTAGTGACTTTGGGGTTTTAAACTCATGATTTCATTAATGCCACAGGCATGACTAAAATAGTAAATTTGAAATTAATCGTTTTTTAGACATTAATAAGTCACAGAGAAAAGAAATAATTAATATATCTTCGAGGCAACAGAAGAACACTGAAAAAAATAGTAGTCATGTAAACCAGAGCATTTAAAGATAATTGCCAGGCATACATCATTTATTCCAGATTAGCTAAGGTCACGCACTTGATGCTCCCGCTTTTTGCATCCATATATGTGGTCATTGTTGCCATCGAACTGCTGCATTTTGATGGCTATATTTAATGGACTGAGAATAGACCATGAAGAAAAGTCCTAAGACCAGCAAATATAAAGAGCACATACTCTGTTCAGTTAAACAGTGACCTTTTTAACCTTGCTGTATGCAGGAAATATCCACTTGTATTTTAGTAATTGCATTAGCTTCCTTAATGGCATTTCATACAGATGGCATAGGAAGAACTTATCTACAGCTGAAGAATGCAAGCAACAATTTTAGTTTGAATTGCAAATATTTTTATTGCTGGAGTTAAGCGAGCGGGAAGAAAGAGAAATTGAAATAGCTTTGTTGAAATAGCCTCAGTTAGAGAAGTCATTATTTTTCAAAGCTCATCATCGTTGTTCTTTCCTATTATACTAAAATTAATAAAATTTTGCACACTAAGAATTTAATGAAATACTTTGAAAGTAGAGGAAGGATAAATGCACTTATCAGTGCATTTGGGCCTTAAGAAGTTGATTTTATTCTGATTTGTACTACAAATTCTACTTCTGAATTTGTGAAAATATTGCAACCTTCTCTGTAAAATGGGACCAAAATACTTCCTTCCCCCTCTCTCTGTCTGCTAACGGGCACACAGTCCAAAGGAGCAAATCATCCCCAAAGGTCTGTGCCCGACCTAAAGCAGTGGGGCTCTTAGCACAGGTTGGACTTCCTAAAATAGAGGATCGTGCAAATTTGAAAGCAAAAGATTATTAAAAAAGCCGTATTTCTGATCTATGTATGTGAAGTCTAACATGACAGGTATGATGATTCTTCCTTAGCTTATTTCTATAGTTTTTGATTATGTGGGATCTTCATAAGCCAGAGATTGCATCCCGGCAGATTTTCCATAATAAGTATAAATGGATCTGTCCTCCTTGAGTTTTGGTCTGCTTTTATCTCTTTAGCCTGCACTATATCTCTGAGGGTAAATTATGTATCAGGGAAAAAAAAAGAAAAAAAAAAACCCTTTCTTCTCTCTATTTTAAATCTTTGCTTGCTTAATTATGAGGAGGCAAAGATGGGAAGAAGCACAGGGAACATAAACCTCCACTCCCGGCAGCTGGGCAGGAGGAAACGGAGCACAGGGTGGAGGACACGCGCACGAGTCCCACGTGTGATTTGCGAGGATGGAGTCCCTGCAGTGCAAGGAGGAGGCTGATGAGCGGGAAGCTCATGACTCGACATGGTGGTGCTGCTAGGAATGTTTCCTTTTGCTTCAAGTAAAACGGATTGCAGAAATGTATGCTGTGAATACTCAAAGTGGGGGGAAAAGTGGTGAATCGAGCACACTGCGCACAATGGAGTTTCTGTTTCCTTCTGCCTTCCCATCAAGTAATTTGTGTTTCCTCATTTTGTGTTATGACTGCTCCTATCTTTGCTTATTTATAACTACAGGCTTACACACTTTATTTCTGCTTTAGGCCGAGCTCTCTGCAAAGGGTAGGAATTCTCTGCATCCACCTCAGTCTCCCTGAGCTGTTTTCATGAGACCTTCCTAGCTCCTTCTCTATTCTCATGTGTGAAAATTGCTAAATTTGGGGATTGTTTATTTGTTTCTTTTTGACCTGAAGACCCGCCTCTTACAACAGCAAATTCCCGAAGCGATTGGTGATGAGAGGTATTAATGGCTCCCATCAATGGGTTATTTGATCAGCAGGCAATTAAAAAGTGGGTTACAACTAATGGGTGTGCTGGTGTGCTATCCAGATGTTGGCTCTGTGGCCTCCTCTTTCTTTTCCTGCATTTCCCCCAAGTCAGTTTGACTCTCCTGTTTCCTGCTGGAGCGCTCCATGCAGTCTTGCCGTGGAATAGTTGGCATACACAAAAAGTTACCACGGGATGTGGAGACACACGGATAAAGGCCTCAACTTTAGGTCAAAGGACTGTTCTGCTCATGCTGCAGTATGAGCAGGCATTAAAAAGGAGTGGTTTAGTATGTAAAACTTCCTATTATCACAAACAGAAAATTTTGCACCAAGGTATTGGAGGTTCCTTCAGAGGATACGGCCTTATTCATGCACAGCGTTCCTGTCTCTAAGCAACAGCAGTGGGGCCTGGGCCTGTTCTGGGGCCGTTTGAGGCCCCTCCATTTTGTTGCAAGCTCCAAACTTCCCCCACGTTGTCTGCAGCTCTTCCCGTGTCGCTGCCGCTACCAAGTGTTTTTGAGCATGAAGAACTTGGCATTCCCTGTGGGAAGTGCACGCGCTGTACAGGTCTTGAGATTTTGGCATCCAATTTTCTGTTCTTTTCAGAAACCTAAGAAAGTTTCGGAAAAATGGCTGCCTTTCGGAAAAAGGCATAAGCCTTTTTATGCAACTTAATTGGTTTATCTTTGTTTTTCATAACTGTGTGGGATGCTTACTCTGGAGTTACTTACTTTTTGATATATAATTAGAAGCTAATAATATTTGCAAATTTGGAAGACTGTAGCATGGGAAGGAGCTTTCTTTTGACTAAATCACGTTTTAAGGACCTACAGCCTCATTTTGGAAAAGGGGTTGACAGAAAAGGTGTTGTTTTCTTTTAGTTTTACGGAACATGGAGTGGATTCATAATAGCACACAGAACATTTGATGATAAAATATTTGCTCTGTTCTTGCTACCTGCACCGCCTTAGCTGGAGAGTTAGGTCTTCTGCTTAGGTTTTCTTTGTCAGCTTTCAAGCAGTGGAGGTAGCCTGCAGGTTGATAAGTATCCCATTAATCTTTCTGATCCTCTAGCACTTGAGCACAAGAATAGCTGATCAATTACAGCAATTGTCTCCCTAAATGAGCTTTTCACATCTGCCTCTTATTTCATTAGTTAACTGTCTGCTCATATATCTGATAGAATGGAATCTGAGTGGCTTCTTACAGCTTGTTCTGTGTTACTGTACAATAAGGATGGGGTTGTTAGCAAAATGGGCACAAAAGGGTATTTATCCGCTCCCCGCAATAAATATACATGCTGTTGTGTAGGAGGGCTTCTGTCTCTAATCACTGTTTGTTGCAACCTACTTAAAGCACATCAGTTTGCTGTTCTGCAGGCTGCTTAGTCCTTAGTTGTAAGCTTTATAGATGTGTATTTATCATTTTTATAACACAACAAAATGTTCTCGTGCCCTAACCCATCATATCAATGCGTTGCCTGCATGATTTTAGAAAACAGAATTTATTACATTGAAAACTAGTGATAGAAATGTCATTTCCTCCATGTCTTTTTAGAATGCATCTTTTATTTGCATACAGAGGATATCCTTATCTCAGAAAGTAAATTTGCATTTCCAAAGCTGCAGACAAGTATTGACCATAGTGGTAATGTCGCTGTGATTATTAAATTAAGAGCAAATAGTGAGCAACAATCGCATTGTTTGATTTGAGGCTCCTTTTAAGAAACAGAAACTACAAACTATGGATTTCACTTGGTAATTAAAAAAAAAATAAAGATTTCACAGGAAAGCTACTTTCCCTAATGTTCAAATTTTCAATTACAAGAAAATTAATTACCAGAGGAAAATACAAATAATTTTAAACAAAGGCCTCTCTCATTTGTTAATATCTGGAAAGGTTATTCTAAACAATTTAGAAGACTGCATTTTCAAAGATTTTTTTTTATATTTGACATTTATGAAATTGCTTTGGACAACATTTTATTGGGGGGAGAGGGATGCTCAAAAGTGAACAGAGCTAAATGCCAAAAAGACTCGCTTAAAAAGTGTTCTGGCCGCTTCTGGTACAGATTATTTCAGGTAATTGTTTGATGCTTTCTGAACATTTAGATATGTTTGAATCTGAAGTGCTCAAGATATTTGTGCTTGCAAGTTGTTTCAGTGCATTTGAGCGATGGAAAGTACAGACGTTCTATGGAATTACTAAAACCTTGGAGATATAATAACTATCAGCAATCTTTTAAATTCACTTTTGACTATTTATTGCAGGTCTGGTTTGTATGAAGTCGAGTACTTCAGTGGTTGAACTTGTCATGCTCCTTTGTTCACAGGTAAGAATTATTTGCTTTTAACTGTATTAATTTCTTTGAGTAGTGATAAGTTACTGTCAAGCTAGGAAATGAGTCCATTTTAGTATAGGGAAATACAAATTAATCTCTTCCAAAATATTTTTCCCATGTAGTATTTAGTATCTCTATATCCATAGGATGTACAGAGGATGCATGCATTTATTCTTTGGAATATCTAAAGAATGTGTACTGTTTACTTTTTCTGTACATGAACTCTTTTTCAAGCCAGTTCTTATTTAGAACATATGAATAGGATGTTTTCATAAATATACGTTACAATTGATCTTTGCATTTTTAACTTTAAATACCCTGCTTTTGAGTGACATTATTACTAGAGTTATACGTGGCACAAATTATTGCATATTTTATATAGGATTGTGGTTTTATATATGATCACGGTTTTAATAGCCCTCAAGAGCCAGCAGATACTGATGGAACATTTCTATTTTAAAAATACTGTAGCCTCACTATGCTGATTTTTTAGCATAGTTATTTTGTGAAAAAATCTGAAACAATTATGGTTTTATATTAGTATCACAATTAAAATAATCAAAACTAAGACACTTTATAGTGCTGGCTTAGACTTACTTTTAATTTAATTTCTTTTTTACAGAAGTGAAGTGTTACTAGATAATTCCATATATTCATAGCTTTTTACCTTAAATTGCCATTAAAAATTCCATTAAGTCATCCACAGTCAAGATATTGTAGATATTAGCTCATTTTATATAGGGCAAATAATTAAATAACAGATAACTTCAATATTTCACACTTCTTTAAAGACTTAACAGTATATCATTTACCAAGTTCTCCACAGATATAAAACAGCAGTTAAACTCATACCAGGTCAGTACATAAAATGCCCAGGTTTACTTGTTATATTATTAGCAAGAAGAAACGCTTGGTAGATTAGGGGACCATTCACTGTGAACATTGAAAGTATGCATCAAAAAAGCACTAAAACCTGGTGCGTTTCTTGGGACAGTTAAAATGAAGATCTGCTTTTCAGAAATTATCTGAAAATAATTAATATTTACAACCGAATTTGGGGGAGGGGGCTCCAACTTACCTGCTGTTTGCCAGTCCGTAGGTTGCATTTCTTCAGGCTTGTGTCATAAGGAAATCATTAGATCTTGTTTTCCTTTTTTCCTTTTTTTTTTTTTTTTTTTTTTAACCTCTCTTAGCCAAGATGGATATTGGTTAGGGAAAAGAAAAAGAAAAATATATCCCTGGCAGGAACCCTCGGTGGGGTTTGAACTTCAAACCTTCTCCTGCAGGGCATTTGAAAAATTTGTTACCTAATGGTTAAATCCTGGGTTCCAGGAAAATTCCAAAAGAAGGTTTTTAAGCCTTATGTTCATGTCATGAAATTTTTTTGTTGTTGTTGTTTGTTTCTTTTTCTTTTCCTAAGAGCTTTTGAAACCCTTCCTTTAGGGAAGGAATAACTTAAAATCCTTTCGTCCTTTGCCTTTGGTTTTACTGCAGTTCTCAGGAATAAAGTGGAATGTAGCAGTAGGGTCTAGTGTCTTTGATGGCCTCATCATCTAATCATAGGTTTAACATTACTCATTTGCTGGCTCCAGGAATTCCTGCCATTAAGGGCCCTAGAGATGAAACTTTGCCTCAGATATTGATTGAAAGGAAGAGAGAGAAATTTAAGCTCTTTCTGCAATGCTTTTTCTGTAGCCATCCCAGTAAAGCTATGTAACAAATGGAGCTAAATCAATTTGTGTTTTTATGACCCTTGTACAAGTTACTTATTGTTTCAAGACAGTCAACTGTTTTAAAAATAAGCTGTAATAAAAATAAGCTGCAATAATGCAAAGAGCCTAATCATTTTGAAATTTTGCACATTTATTTAGAATCTCTAATGGTTTTGTGGGAGAGAACTCTTTTTCAGCTACTGAATTGCTTGAGAAAACTGCAGTTTAAAATTTTTGTACCCCCATGTGGTATTCTACAGTAGTAGGGCATAGCTTCCAAAAACAGGGAAAAAAATAGTACCCTACAGCCTGTTTAGCAAGTACTTAAGAAGCTAATGCTCTAACAGGGTTTATGGAGTGATCTTAAGTGTTCCTGTAGGAAATGGTCAATAGGGGGCTGCAGGGTGCAAATTGCCTTCTCCTCCCCTCCTCTTTACCAAGTGTAAACAAGATGCTTTGGTAAATTCTATCTATGAAGGATTTTGTGTTTAATCCCATAGGTCCTCGAACAGCCAGATCCCCTCATCAGCATGAAAAAATCTACTTTATTTCATTTTTTGAAACATTAGGTAAATCCTACAGAAATACTAGTAAGACATGAGTGTTTTATGTAGCTGCAGGAAAAGAGAATGGCAGACGGGCAAACAACAACATAATCCAGGATATAACTAACAGAAGCAGGAATTAGGAGATTAGGAGTTAGTGTCCTCAGGAAATGAGATTAACTCATTGCTAGATGAAGTCGGGCAGGGCTCATCTTCTCCATAACATGAACTGAGTGCAGCAGAAGGGGAAGACCAGCTATGTTGTGTTTTCTGTTTTAGTAAATCTCGTGTAACTAGGGCTTTGCTTCCTGACCTGGGCAAATCCTTCATATTCAAATTGAATGGCATTCTACAGGTTAGGTGTATTGGGCAGTTTGAAGCGTGTGTCATTCAGAAGATAGATGACGGTAGTAACGACCTTTGAAAAGTACAATTTTGTGTGCACAGAGCAGAGTAACTTTAGACATTGAAAAGGAAAGGGAAATGCAAAGTTTGTTTTCCTTTCATTTGCTACAGCAAATTAGATGCTTTTATGCTCTTTATGTTGGAAATTCCATGTTAATGACTACAGATTAGCAAGGATGTCAGATTTTTTTTTCTTATCTGAGCTCCTGAATAAACTCAACATTGCCAGCGGCTCACGTCCAAGGTATGGTCTAAATTTACATGAAATATCACATTACAAATGTCTGAAGGTACATGTCATGGATAATTCAGTTCATATGGGCAGCCTTTTAGACTCTGAGGGATATGCAATCAAGTCTTTCCCCCCAAAGGAATTTGGAGTTTCTGTGAAAAATACATTTTAAGTTTTAAAGGAACTCCTGTAGGGATAGTGCATCATTTGTGAGCTTGAAGAAGAAAAGTTATGCTCTTTGTTTTGCAGACCATCTCTCATGCCATAATGTGCTTCCCCCCAACCTGTTTTTGTTATCGCCAACTTCATTAGATTAAAAGTAAGATTTATTGGAGGACCTGATTTACTTTTTTTTTTATATTTCTTATATAAACTAGAAGTATACATTCTTGAACTAGACTTTTTCTTATGTGAAATTTCTAGTAAACATGTAATGATTTTCACTTTTCATGAAACAGGCATTTTCATGTGGATTTAGTCTATTTTAACATAAAACGGATGAAGATGTGTTATGTTTGACAAGATCTGTGCTTGATTAGCAAGTCTTTGTTCCCTCAGCCTAGCTCTGCATGTCGCAGCTGCACTGCTGCTTTGTAGGGCAGATTTTTTAAATAAACCATACAATTAAAAAAACTACTTTTTTTTCAGGGTAGTTCATTTTCAAAAGCAAATCTAGTATTCGGGAAACTTTTTCTTTTTTTTTTCCCCAAACACTGCAATAATTTATAATTACTTCCAGATCTGCATTTTTTTCTCTTTGGAGATAGAGCTTCTGGAGAAATGGAGTGATGTTTTTCCAAAGGAGTCTTGTCATATACCACTTATATTTTTCTGTATCTTATCTATTTGCATTGATGATTTATTTTCTTAAAAAGCCCTCTCTCTTAGTATTTAAAGCACCTTAATACTTCACTCATTGAAAAATGCAATTATTATAATGAATATTTTATGATTACTTTAGAAAGAAATGCTTTATTTAAGTGTTTATTTGCATGGAAAAATGTAATTTATATAATTATATATATTATATAAATATACAAATTATGTAATTAAGTATATTACTTGCCAGGTAATCTGACGAGTTTCAGAATTCAGTATTTTTCAGCATATGATTTACTCTATTAATTTTGCCTCCTGCCATGTTTGATTGAGAAGTTTGATTTCCAAAGCAGCCTCTAAAGGAAATATAAAAACTAGAAAGAAAATAATCTGTTCCTGAATTAGTGTTTTGAGGAAAAGTATTTCTTTGCAGGTGTTTCTCCATTGTAAACAGGCATGTACAAAAAAAAAAAGGGAGCGAGGAAGAGGAATTTTACATGTAACTAAGCACATGTTTTACTTAACACTGTCAATTAAAATTGTTAGGAGATTTTCTGATATTGATAACGCTCAAACGGTCCTTCATACAATTAAGTTATACATAGCTGCTGTAAATGTTTTCATTTTTATGAAATTATTTTTATGAGAAGTTATAGAAGAGGAAATTTCTTAGAAAACAAACTGAGACTATATCCTTTACACAGTAGCAGCACCACTACATGATTGTTGGATAAAGTGGGTGTTAGCTAAGGAGTTTCAAACTTTGGTTCACAGTGTTGGCTTCTCAGATGGTTCACGTCTCTTCCAGTTGTCTGCAGCCACAACTATAAAGTGCCAAAATGAGAGGGAGGTAGGAACGGAGTGTATTGCCAGTTGTCCTAAGTGAACGTAGCAAGAAAAACTCTGAAACAGTCTCAAGAAATTGATTCCATTCCAATGACAACAAAAACCTGATGTTTTGTGCCAGTCAGAGCTGGAAAGAAGTTCACACTGAGCAAAGCTGGTGATGTCTTTAGCTCCAAGAACAGGCACAAGACCCAGCAAGCAGACACTGCAGAGATTTCAGTACCAGCAGCACTATCACATCCAAGCATCCATCCCACATCAGGCAGTGGTGCATCATTTGGCTTCGCAGGCTGGCAGCTGCCCACCACAGAAACCAAGCTAAAAAAGAAAGCACTTCCTGCTCCCTACTGTGGAAACAGGGCATGCATGTAATTGTAGCTCAGTGTGTGCTTTTTGTTCCTAAACAAATCATATTCGTGGGTCTCTAGAAAGGTTTCAGTAGGAGTTCTCCAGCCCTGGTGTGCAGTGCCTTCCTATCAAGAGCCATCCTAACGTGTCTTACCCCATTCCATCTAGAGACAGTTAAGCTTTCCTTCTGTCCTGCATGCATCCCTATGGCTGTTGCAGTGATGCATTTTTCCAGCATGACTTCACAGGCTCAGCAGCACGGGATTCAGCTGCCCCTCGTAAGCCTCTTGGCCTCCCAGGCACAACTGAAAACTGCACAGACTTGGTTTTCCTGGTTTAGGGGGTCAAGCTAGCAGAGATCCGCATCCTAAAACTAGCAGTGCTGTTCAAATGGAAGAGTTTGGGGTTTCAGAGGAAAGAGGGAAGACACTGCTGACATTTCCCTTGCAGCAAAATGTAAACTCAGATCTTTTCTTAATGGAATCGTATTTTTTTACAGGAATCGTATTTTTTTACTTCAGCTTCTAATTCTTTTTTTTTTTTTCTTCTTCTTCTATATTCAGTTTATACTGATTTCGGATCAGACAGGCTGTGGCAGGGCTAGCATACGCTTCTGTTTTTAGCCGCCTATTCCCCCTCACTCCCTTTTACCAATACATGCAATGCTGGGAAAAGCCACATCAGTTTACAGATCAAAATGAAAAATAATCCTATAAAAACAGTATTTTTCAACTGTTTATACTTCTAGAGTAGCCATGAAAGCAGTAGCTCATAGAAAGCGGCTGGTAGGGTAGCCAGGGTTATAAAAGAGATGGACAACTCTGTGAAAATATCAGTCTGTGATCACATTAAACTGATCATGAAACCACGTTCTTAGGCTTTTTCTTCCTTTCCTTCCTTCCTTCCTTCCTTCCTTCCTTCCTTCATTCCTTCCTTCCTTAATTAATTAC
>JAVCKT010006712.1:0-13168 GCA_032273925.1 Rhynchotus rufescens
AGCTCTGCGGCAGCAGAGAGGGGAACAATTAATATTCCCCACTTTCCTTGGGGAGATAGTGCTTAGCCAGAGAGGTACAAAGAAAATTCCAAGCCAGAGAAAGCATTTTTGTTGGTTTTTTTTATCTATTTTGAATAAAACAGTGTTTCTCTGTTTTAATGCTTATCCTGAAGGACCAAAGAACTTGCAGTTTCTCTCATTGTGGCCCTTAAATGTAACTCTCTTTGGCCACCTCACGTTCCCCCAGAGCCGAGCCCAGCCCAGGCCCCAGCTCCCCCAGTGCTCTCTGCACAGACACGGCGACCGGGGCTCTTTTTCCCCCTGGTTCTTCACAAAACCCTTCTTTAATCTAGGTCCCTAGAACTATGAAATGTGAATTTTTTTTTTCTTAAGCATCAGATGGCTAAAAAAGAACTCGATCTTGGCATCTTTTGCGAGTCATTTGGAGGGGCTGCTTCCGTGACAGCGTTTCTTACTCGCGTGAGAGGAGAGCCAGGGCGAAAGAGCCTTTGTGCCCACCCTGCTCCACAGCGCGGCCTGCGCTGAGGCCTCGGCGCTGGCTCCGCGTGCCCGTGGGGTGAAACAAACCCGGTGCTAACGTAGTCGTCCCCCTTTACGAGACCATCCCACCTCCTTCTGAAGGGGGAGGCTCCCTTGTGCAGGACATCAGTGGCCCACTGCGACCAAGGGCGCCTTGAGTCACGCTTCGACACCAAGTTTTGCTTCCCCGTGTGGGTGAGCGAAGCCCGTCTGGGCGCTCGCCCGTCCCGCTCGCTTGTGGAGACTTCCACCTCCGTAATGCCGTTTTCCTGCCCAAACCTGGGAGCTTGGGAAGCGCTGACCTCTGTGACTGACTGCAGGCTCCTGAGCTGAGGTGGGGCAGACAGGAGGCCTGGGCGCTGTGAGACCACAGCATTCCTGAAGGTCAAAAAACTCCTACTTTACTATGGAAAAACAAAATGTACAAGCAGGTGGCTTAAGGCAACGATATCCTAGGGAAGTGAATATCAAAGAGCAAGGACAGAGCTGTAGGGAAGACCCAGGGAGGAAGTTGGGTGTATTTGGCGCTGGCTCCGCCTCAGGATCATCTCCGGCCTTAGGCGCTGTAGCCAAACGCCATCTTGGGCACATGTGGCATGGGATGGAGACGGGGGAATGGCCACGTTTCCGCGAGCGAGGCCTCCCCCAGGGGCTGCTGGCCCAGGGTTTAGGTTTGCGTAGGTCCTCGGAGCTGCAGCTGAGCCGCTCGCAGGGCCTGTCCGCCCGAGACAACGAAGGGGCCTCCCTCCGTGTGAGGAAGCCCGGGGCGCTGCGCGGAGGCAGCCGCTCGCTGCCCTCCACCAGCCTCGCCATCTCCTTTTCCCCCCATCTGAGAAGGAAGAAAAAAACAAAAACAGTGTTTTCCTCCAGAATTATAACGATCCTTGGAGCGACAGCCGGCAGAAACATAGAGATGACAAGGGGGAAAAGAAACCACACAAGTATTTAACAAGTGAAGTATTCGTGCAGGCTAGTGACTGCGTCGGAGGGATTTCTGGGGCTTCCCCACTCTGTAGCTTCCAATGTTAAAATAAATGCAGTATACGTTTAAGAAATAATACTAATGCACACTGCAGTGTTTCTGGGGCAGGTCTTGCCCAGGCTCTTCTCCGCCATCCCCGGGAGAAGGGGCACTGGGCAGCAGGGCCCCGAGTCGGTGTCAAAGTGGGCAGAATCGGTGGTAATCGGTGGTGTGTAAACTGTGTTGTTGATTCCATGTATAGAACTGTGATTTCAGCTGTCGTTCTCGCGCGCTCGCTCTCGTATTCTGTAAATATGTGTTTTGGCTGTCGGAAACCTGGTTTAGACTCTTTTCTTGGCAGAGTGAATTTGCATGTGGGGCTGAAAAGAACTCAATCTGTGTCACAATTTCCAAGGGCAGGATGGATTTTTTTTTTTTTTTTAGAGGACAATAAATTTTTATTTTTTTGCTAAGAAAAAGAAAACGAACAAAAAATAAAGCAGTGTGTGTGTGCGTGTGCGTGCCCGGGCTGTATGTGCGGCCGTGGACCCTTCCTTGGTGCTGGTGGTGGGAGGTCCATGCGGTAGCGTCGTCTGAACCCCGCTTTCTAGCGCATGTCCAGGCCAGTCTGTTTCAGTCCCTCGTGTCCCACCACGGATAATTTGTTTCCGTACAACAAGCCCCGTTTGATGAGGCTGTCTTTACCACACCACATAGTCCTGGTGACGCTTGCTGTGGTGGAAACTCCTATGGAACTGGCAGAACCCCAGAGGCCTTCAATGAATCGGGAGCATTTTAGCACCCAAACTCATGGGCCAGGCAGAGAACTTTGGCCCCAAGTGTCTTTGGCGAGAGCGGAGCCTGGCAGACGCGAGCGCTGCGAATCCCTTGGCCCGGCAGCCAGGAAGGGTGAGTGCTCACACTGCTGCACGTGTGACATCACGCACTGGCAACCTCCAGCACACGCTTCGTGCAAGCATCCCCCAGTGAGCATTTATTTTTAAATTAATGCTTTAAAGATACGTCAGACGCCTCACGTACAACACTATTCCACATCACACAATTTATATTAAAGAATAGCAATAATATAATAAAATTGGTAGACACAAGTGCCTGCCCCTTCATGAATTCCCATGTGCCATTAGGGCAGACTGTTGGTAGCCCATGGCCTTTGCCAGAAGGAATGCAATGAGGATGAGGATGGAGGGGAGAGGGGCAGGGGCGGTTCTTCATCCTCACCTGCTTTTACCCTCGTGGGTAAAAGGGGCAGCCACACGCCATGGGCCCCAAATGCAGCCACCAAGAGGGGCCGGGTGTCCCCGTCCCATGACGAGGGCTGGGCTCACACCGCCTCCTTGGACTGCTTGGCTCGCCGCCGGCGCAGCTTGACGAAGGCCTGCGCCTCCTTGTCCCCCTTGCGCTGCTCCAGCAGCCGCAGGATCTCGTCGCCTGCAGGACAGGGCAGCCGGGCAGGGGGTGCTGCTGGCGGCCGTGGGCCCCTCTGTGACCCCCTGGCTCCGTCCTGCCCTGCACCTACCGTCCGGCTTGGGGTGGGTGAGCGGGAGGCGGGTCTGGGGCACGTGGGCGCTGGGGGGCTGCTCCTCGCCGGCGCCGAGCCCCGGCACGCGGCTCAGCGGGAAGAAGGCCTCACCCTCCAGGTCGTTGGCGCCCAGCGTGTCGTAGTCGAACACGGTCAGCAGCAGGCAGGCCCCGTCCTGACGGCACTTCTCCGGCGGGACCAAGCTGGAATGGGAAGGAGGAGATGCTGGCATGGCCCCATCCCCGCACGCAGGGCGCAGGCGTCCGGGCGCCAGCTCCCATGGAGGCACCGAGGGTGTTGAGGGGGAGGTTGGCGGCTGGTGTCGGCCTCCACGTACAATTCGAAGGCTTCATCAAAGAGAGGGTGCAGCTCGTTCCTCTTGCACTGCGTGGTTCGGGCCACCACCTCAGGAAACTCGTGTCGTGGCTCCAGCGTGAGCTGCACGAAGGGGTCGCTCGAGCCTGGCGAGGTGCAACCGTGAGTCCCCCCTCGGGCCACCCGAGTCGCCTCAGGGGCTGCTGTGACCTTTCTTAGGGCACCCGAGGGGCCTGGCTACTGCCAAGCCCCTGGTAGGGCAGGAACATCATCTGCCCTGGGTATGTAGCTACACGTCTCAGCAAGATCCTGATCTGGGAGGGGGTTTGTTGCCATTAGATGGACCACAGGCCCCTGTCACTGCACTAGGACGGTGCTAAGGCTGCCCTGAGCCAGCCCAGGGCTGGGGGAGCTGCAGCTGTGAGCACTGAAATACAGTGACCTCTCCTGGGGACCTCGCTGAATGACAGCCACCTCCCCAGGAGGTCCCTTGGCCCCCCTCACACTACCTGATACTGGTGTGAGATGGGGTTTGTGCAGCATGAATGGGGCTGTTTTGGCTGCAGGCTCCTGCCAGGAGCGGGGTGGGTGCGAAGTGAAGGCAGGGAGAGGCGGACAGAGTGGGCAGTGCTGCCTGTGCGTCCCACCAGGTAGATCACAGGAGATCACCAGCAACCCCAGGCTGGTAAAATAACCCCATTTTGCCCCTAAGTCAGCCGTGTTGGGTGCAAGAGCGAGCGAAGCCAGGCCCCCATTGCTCCAAGCAGTGGAGATTTTGCCCCGCCAGCGTGTGCTCACCGTTGGAGTCCAAGGGGATGAGGTTGACGGCGTTGAGGACCTCCACACGCAGCTTCTGCTCTGAGGGCCGGTAGAGCACTTTAATCGTCACGGCCCCGTACTTCTCTGACGTGGTGTCCAGCTGAGCGAGGCAGCACAGTATTAATTAGGGCGCTGGGTTTTGGCTCTTGCACACTCGGAGCGGGAATGCCCTGGGGCTGATGGAGGCTGCGCAGACGTGTTACCAGGCACTGGGAGGTGAGGGGGATCCTCTGGCCTGGATGAGCAGTTTGTACCCCACAGCTGGCTGACTAACCCCCTAAACATGTCCATCCAGGGTGAAACTGCTCCCAAGGGCTCCCGGAGCTGGGGGAGCCCAAAGCGAGGGCTGCATTTTATGGCCTTGTATGTTGAAGAAGTGGGGCCTGGCTGGGACTGAGTGAAGGGAAGGGCTTGGGGTCGGCTCTGACCTGCTGCTGGATCCTGTTGCTGAAGTATTTCTGGATGAGTTTGCGGCTGCTGGCGGAGCAGAGGGCCAGGTGGGTCTCCAGTGACTGGCAGGAGGAGGAGGAGGAGGAGGTGTGATGATCAAGCGTGCAGACAGGGCACTCCTGCTCTCATTCCCGGCGTATCCAAGGGTGTCCCACAGTCCCAGCAGACACGGAGGCCATGGGAGCCTCCTGCCCATCACCCCTCCGCAGGGCCTTACCTGGAAGGCTGCCGTGTGCAGGGTCTCCAGGGGCAGCCCGCAGCCCTCAGCGTAAAAGCAGAGCTCCAGGCTCTGGGCAGAAGGATGTTGTTAGCGGGCACCCAAAAGGGGTGCGTGCCCCAGCGCCGGGGCTGCCGGCCCTCCCGGTACCTTCAGGGCGCAGTGCAGCTTCTTGTAGTGCTGGGCCGAGGGGACCTGCTGCCGCGCAGCCGCCGAGAGCACGTCCAAGGTGTGATGCCAGAGGAGGCCGAGGAGGCTGCGCGAGCGAGTGAGAAGGACTATTAGCATTGGGACTACAAGGGACTCCATCCTCAGGAAAGCCCTAAGGAAAACCCAGAGTGCTGCACAAGGATGGAGGGATCAGACTCATCCCGCTCTGCCAAGCTGCCCGCCCCAAGGTGGGGACGTCCCCGAGCCCCAGGGACGCTTTGGCCAGGTGCTCAGGAAGGGCTGGCCCTGCTCTCCCTGCAGCAGACCCTGCACCATGGCTCTGCTGGCCCCTGCTGCGGTGCCTCTCTGGCCACAGCACGTCACCTTTTAAAGTTCTCCTGGACCAGATGTTCATTGAGATACTGCAGCTCCGACTCCAGGAACTTCATCAGCGGCATGATGGACTGCGGCGAGAGGAAGGGCGCGTCGGCGAGGGCACCCACTGCGCTGGGCCTGGCAGGGCTTAGCGGGGAGAGGGGCTGAGAGCTGCCAGGGCAGTGGGGCTGCACTCAAGTCTAGTCCTGGTTAGTGAAATGGGTATCTGGACCCTCTAATGTGTGCCCCTGGATTCCAGGAATGGGCTGTGGGGAGCAGTGAAGGCTGCCAGGGGCCTCCACCAAGCAGACAGGCATTATCCATGGCTGCTGGCAGCCTTCAGCACAGTGCCCCACGGCCACGGGTGACTTGCAAGAGGAACAGGGCGAGGAGAGTCCAAGTACTTACATCCTCAGGCTCCCGGGTGTCATGGGAGGCCGAGAGCTCCTGGATGTGCCTGGCGATGCCCCCTTCCAGCTGCCGGAGAGAAAATGCACTGAGACACAGGCTGCCAGCCTCTCTGCACCCCGTGCCACGGGCACCCGGGCACTGCCACCCTGCAGAAACGCCCCAGCACCTTCCTCTACCTGTCTTGTCTCCTCCTTACCAAGCTAAACTCCTTCCTTGAGCCTCCTTGTGTGAGAAGTCCTGTGCTAAGGATTTGCTTTCCTCCCCAGTCTTCCCTTACATTCACCCATTTGGCTCCATCCCATAGCAGCCCAGCCCACCCCAGCAGGCAGAAGATGTCCTGGGCTCTGTGGCCACCTTGGATTAAACATTCCTGCTTTGGGCCAGATGAAGGGGAGCAGGGACAGAGGCAGACCTTGGCGGCCAGGGCTTGCACCACGTCCCTGATCTCGTGGTCAAGGCAGGAGATGGTGCTGTCCAGCTGGTTGTGCAGCGTGTGCTGGATCTGCTCGGGGTTGATGATGTCCCCCGTGCGCTGCTCCAGCTGGGCCCAGTCCAGCTGTGACGGCAGCTTCAGGATCAGCAGCCGCAGCTGCTTGATGTTGTTCACCACGATGCAGAGCTGAAGGAGAAGAGTTTGCTTTGGAGAACTCAGCATAAGGCTCCCATCCCACTGGCACATCCCACATCACTGGCCTCCCATCCCACTGCCTCTGTGATTTCCGTCTTGGTTTTCCAGGATTACTGATATAAGGGAGACAGATTTTCCTCCATGCCTGTTCAACGCTGTGAGAGCCACGCTTGGCACAGCAGGTCTCTGGCTGGGCGCTCTGCAGCTCTTCTCCTTCCCTGGCCACGTCCAGGGGCCCCTGGGCCACGGGGCCTGCTCTGATACCCACCCTGTTGGCCGCGTCGCCCTCGTTCTGCTCCCGCTGCGACAGCTCCTCGGCCCTCGCCTTGATCAGCCGGCAGTACATGAGGGCGATTTTGCACATGTCCTGGAGGGAAAAACAGCAGGACTGAGCAGGGGAATGGGAACAAGGAAACCACTGTGGAGCCAGGGGAACAGCACTGGCTTGTCCCAGCGGGACAGGACTCTGGTCCTCTTCACTGGGAGCTGTCTACAAGAGCAAATGGAGACTGCTGCCCTTGGTGCCTGCTGCTGATGTGGTCCAGGAGCACAAACCTCCACAAGCTTGACCATGATCATGAAGGCTTCCTCTGGATCCGGCCAGTTCAGCTGCTGCCAGGTCTTCACAATCTGGGCATAGCAGGTGGATAGGTCCACGGTGGATGTGCTGTGCTTGTTGTGCTCCCCGAAGGGCATCATCTGGGTGGGTGAGGAGAGCAAATGTGACTTAGTTCATCCAAGCCCCAGGAAGGCTGGATAGGTGCATGTGGAGGGAGATGGTGGGTCCCTGTGTGGCTGAAAGGAGACTGTTCTGTTCCCCATGTTACCTGGTCCATCTGGACAGCTTTTTGTGTCCTCTCCAGTGCAATTGTGTAGGCCTTCTGCAGCCACTGGGGCACAGCTTCTTTGAACCACTGGTGGAAGTCACAGAGAGCCAAGGACCCATCCCTGTGGATGAAGGAACCTGTTTCCCTAATTGCACAACAGTACAGGACTACAAACCCTCTTTTCTCCCTAAGGAGGAGGTAGCCATGGGTGAACCCTCTGCACAGTCCATCCCAGCAACAGACATAAACCCATAAGAAGAGCCCCATGAGCAACATGCTAAGGAGAAGACTCCACATCTGCAGCTGCTTGTCTGGGAGTTGATGTCTCTGTCAAACCAGCTCGGAGACAATCTGGAAACCCTCTGATGATGCTTGCATCAAAAGCCAGACATCCAACAGCCTGGTGTCCTTGCCTCATATGTAATTAGTGAAAAGCCAAAATTAATCCAGAGGCAAATGTGAAGGGCCAGGTGTTCCTCTGATTAATTCCATGTAGAGATCAGCCTTAGCAGGCTGGTCCAGCCCAAAGAGCTTCCTGCCCCCAGGACAGCCCAACTACCAGCTCACTCCCACCACCAACTCATTCCCCTCCTCAAGCATCTCCCTTTTCTCCAGTGCTGATCAAAGCTCAGCCTGACTGGGTCAGTACCACTTTGGGAGGAAGTCCTTCATCCGATACAGCTCTTGTAGGCTCATGTAAAGCTGGAAAAGGCTCTCTGCTGTGGGCTTGGACATGCTGCTATCGATCTCACTCAGCTGCTCCTGTACATGCGCCGCAACCTAGCAATGGCAAAAAGGAACAAGGTGGGCACCTCAGGGTAGTAGAGGTGTTGGCAAGTGTCAGGCCAGTAAATCTTGGACTGTTCGGGGATCTCAGGAACCGTGAGGTGGAGGGTCAGCTCTGGGGACTCTCCTTCTGTTTGGCTGGGATTCCAGGATATTCAGCAAGTCAAGCAAACAGAGGGACAAACAGATTGTAGTCACTTAGTGGGCACACAGGGAAAGACTCTGAGAATTTCCCTAGCTTGCTCACTTTACAGACTTGTAACAGGTAGTTGCAGGAAGCCAAGCCTGAGAGAGCTAAAAATCTCAACCCTATTTTAGTCCCATAACTGCAGAGCAACTCAAGCTTGCTCACCAGGCTCTCCAGCTCCAGGTAGGCAATGGAAAAGATGTTCAGCTTCAAGGTGCTGCAAGAGAGAAACAGGGAGTCAGGAGTCTGAAAGACTTAGGCAACAACCGCAGTCCATAATGCCCTACCCAGTGCACACCCCTGCAGTAGGAGCCAGAACAGCTCAGAAATGGTGTCACAGCTCTAAGAGGGCTTCTAAGAGGGACCACTGGGAGATGAGGAAGTCAGCAGTTAATATCTGTTCTCTCCTGAGACTGCTAGAAGAGGTTTCCTGTCCCCTGGGTCTCACAGCTTGGGTTTATTCCTGTAGGTTTCTTTTACAGGCATTAATTGTGCAGCTGGAGGTGAGAAATGAGGTGTCCAAGTCTCCTGTGGCTCTTAGCCCTATGGAAGGTGGACAATGAGAGATCAACTCACCTGATGAAGAATTTATTCCATGTTTTGTTGCACTGTTGGAGATCTCCTATCACCTCCAGGAGGAGTTTGCCTAGGGCTTTGCCATTCTCCTCCATGCTCTGCAAAGGAAGGAGGAGCTTATTTTGGATATTCAAAATAAGGGGGTTTTGTTTTTGAGAAGACTTGGGCTCTGTTCACTTGATTTTTTGTTTGTGAGGTGGTGATCTATCATTAGACCTGCCTTAGGATTAGCAGAAGTTTGACAGTGACATCCACTGTTGCCCCGTGCTTGCATATCTGGGCTTGGGACCAGCTCCTGTTCTCCTGAGAATCACACCAAGGACTTAAGCTTCATTATGCCTCCACATTTGCAGTTAACATCCTGATAATGATGTTTCAGGATGGAAATCCAAATGCCCAGACTGTATCAGAAAACTGCAAAAGCTGCTTCTCATCCCCATTTTCTCTTTCCATGGTCTGCCACCCCAAGCCCAGCAAATTGCCTTTGTAATCTCAGAAAGGCAGAAATGGGAGCTGACCTTCATCATGGGCTTGAGATGCTGCTTCTTCATGTGAAACCACTCTGTAGTTCCTGACTGCAAGAGAGGACACAGTGTAAAGGCAGAAGAGCAAAGGGAGCTCTGTCACCCTGCTTGTTGTCACCCCATGCCAGTGTGGGCTGGTGGGAACTGTGGGGCCCAGACTCAGTACATGGCAACTTCCAAGCTGAGTTGAAGAGGAAGAGGAGCTGATATTTTCCCCCCAGTGGTGGTCTGTGCAGCTGGCAGCCTTTACAGGAGGAAAGGCTGAAGTGTGGGAAATGGGAAGAGAAAAGATGGGAGGGAAGAGCCCCATGATCTCAGCTCCCCGGGGCTGGGGTGGGAGAGACCCTCCCCATCCTCCTGGTACCTTGAGAGCCTCGGAGACCATTGCAGGGAGGTCAGGGCTGAGTGTGCAGAGCTCTCGGAAGGCTTTCATTTTGCACATCTGGACCAGGACTCTGAAAAGTGAGAACCACCAGTGAAACCCAGGAAAAAAAACCTTCAAAAACAACCACCCTGGAGACCCTACCCAAACAGACCTTCTCCTCCTGAGAAAAGTCCCCCTTGGGGAGCCCAGGACCAGAAGCCAGACCACAGGTGGAGGGATGGACATGTTGCACAGCAGTTATGGGGAGCAGCCTGGAAGGGGGCAGAAAGGGCTCTCACGGGCTTTTGCTCAAGCTTTGACATCCCTTCCCACAAGATGGATGGGTGGCAGGAGGTGAAAGTGTTGCAAATTTGTCCATCTCGAGGGGCCAACACCACAACCCCAGGGGCAGCTGACACTGGCTGATGAATGTGACAGTTCACTCACCTGAGCAAGGACCGGAGCCTCTCTGTGGACCTTGGGACAGAGAGGGGGAAAATGATGCGGAACCTTCGGATGAGAGAGATGCCATAAAGCAGGAAGGACTGGAAGGACTCAGCCAGCTCTGCTTTCTGGGGAGAAGGAAGGAAACACACATTTCCATCCCTGGATGGAGATGCCAGAAGACACTCAGCACTGAAGTGGAGCTTCTCTAGGCTCATCTCTAGCCTGGGAATATGAAAACCTTTAGATACCCTAGGAAACATCTCCCAAAACGGGGCTGAACTGACCTTTCTGCTTAAACCACACTGCTGTGCGTGAAAAATTCAGAATCACAGCAGGGTGCTGGGATGCCCTGGGCAGGGACTGGAAAGCAAGAATTGGGTCATGCTTAATTTCAGGGGAGGAGGGGATGGTGATTGACTTGATGGCTGTAATGCTCACACGCTGGAGGAAGGGGGATGTCAACGTACAGGGTGAGGGCCTCTCTGCACAGAGAGAGACCAGTTTGGAGCAAAAGGGGCTATCTGACCTGTGTATTGTCTGTGGACTCTGTTGCTAGTACCTCCTGGCTGCCCTCAGAGGGTTTCTAGGCTCCCAGGGCATCCCTGTATCCCACTGTCTCCTGCCCTTTCTGGAGCACAGGGAGGGAAAAATGCACGAGCTTGGCCACATTGGTGCTAAGTGCCAATCACGCCAAGAGAAGCTGGGAGGAGAGGCCATGGCTGTGGCTTGGGGCATGTTTCTCCTGGGATGTCCCAATCTCTGCCCCATTCAGCACCTCCTCTCACCTGCTCAGGCCTCAGACGCTCCTTCATCCACTGGTACTCGATGCTGGTGATCTGGTGGAGCAGGCAGTTGCTGCTGAACTCGAGGCTCTGGTAGAGCTTGCTGTAAGCCAGCCACTGCCTGAGGTGCCAGGGAGAGGCTAGAGTGACTACTGAGGCACTGGGGCCATCTCTGGCAGCCGTAAGGGGCCCCTTGTGACCCAGCTGTATAAGCCCCACTTCCAGAGTCAGTTTGGTAACACAGCAATCATGAGAAGTGGGGGAATGGGGCTCCCTCATCCACATCCACATTCCATTGCCTGCACCTGGGCCTGTGACTGCAAGGGCAGGACCAAGGTTTCCTGCTGCTGCTCGTGGCCCTGGGTTTAATGCCACTAATGCTAATCTAAACTTTGCAGGAGACACTGGGCCCAGGAGGTGAATCTGCTTGCAGAGAGGCATGAGACAGAAGTGAGTCATGCACGAGGGAAAGGAGAGAAAAAGCTCTCCTAGCTTGAGAAACAGCCAGGGCCACTGATCTGGCCATGGCCAGCACTGACAGTCCTGTTGGGGGGATCTCAAAGCTGCCAAGGAGGTCCATAATGCCCTTGAGATACAGTGAGACATTATTAGGGCAATCTTTTAAGTGGGGAACTGAGGACTTGTCCAAGACTAAAGAGCATCAAGGCAAAGGTGCCAGGACCCATGAGCATCCCCTTTACTGCTGCATCGTTGCTCAGCTCCCTGGGGCACAAGGGTACTCACGCCATGACCTGGTGGAAGTCTGACAGATCCTTCTGTGTGGCATGCAGGTAGAGCACGGTGATGGCGTGTCTGCTCAGCTCCCCGTCCCAGGCAGTGCTGCCAGCCTGCAGGAAAGAGGACACAAAGAGAAGGTGAGGTGGCCTGGAACGAGTGACGAGCAGGGGACAAGCACAGTGGCAGGGTGTGTTTGCAGGGCCACTGCAGGAACGTCTACTGTAAAGGGCTTTGGGGAGCTTCCAGACACCACAGATCTCTGTGGGCTGTGTACTGTGAGCCACCTCCCCAGGGAGCAGCCTATCTCTTTGTGGTGCCAACAGCAGGATGTCAAACTCAATGGGCTCCAAAGGAAGCCCTCATCCCCGCTCTCAGGGAATTTAGTTTCTATTTCTGCTGCTTCCTCACCATCTCCTCCCCCTGCCCATTGCCCTTTTCAATACCTGATGCTGCAGGATCTCATAGGACACCAGCTGCTGTAGGAGGTGACGATGGACGGTGTAGCTTGGCTGTGTCCTGCTGCTTGTGGTGGCCCTCTGAAAAGAGACAGCACCCGGGATGAAGTCAGAGAGTGACAACAACCTGATAAGCCCAGGACCAGAGAGCGCTTGTCCAAAGTTGAAGCAGTAACCAAGGTGCAGGTTCTCCTGCAAAGCAGATTTGCAGTGGAGGACTCTGCACTAGCATTGGGTGTGTTGTCACTGTGTTCCTCTGTGCTCAGTGGCAAGGTGTTATCTAGTGAGTGAGACCCTAAGGTTGCCTGGGACGTGGACCTGAGATGATAGGAACAAAGGGATGGACAGAAGGAGATGCTCCTCTCTGCCATGCTAGTGGTAACGGACTTCCTTCCCCTGTCCCCTCCTACCTTCTTGTGTGTCAGCAGGAACTGCAGGTGACATTGTCCCCGGTTGGGGTAGGTTTCTGTCCGCGGCTCCAGCAGGTGCCACTGATCATCCCAGCAGTGCAAGTCCTGCACCCACAGAGACAAGGTGTAAAATCCCAGGGCAGTCTTCCCAAATGAAAGATTCCCATTCAAAGAACAGGTCCTCAGCACATTTGTCAATGCAGGGAGATACTCTGTTTGATAACTCCTACTTGTTTGTTTGCTTGTTTGTTTTAAATAATAGATAACTGCCGAGAAATAGTGTTGGGCTGGTCAGGGCATGCACCACCAAACTGTAAGACTCAACATCTCTGTGTAGCTCTGCTGCTGCTTAGAGCACCAAGCCCAAGTTAGACCTGTGTTGATGGAGGATTATGATCCTCCCCACACCCCAGAAGGCTTAGTTAAAGTCTGTGGAGGCTCTCAGAGGAGGGGTCATCTTGACCAGAGCAAAGCCCCGCTCCACTCACCTTCAGGCGAAGGACCACGTTCCCCAGGAAATCATCCTGACCTTTGTCTTTTCGAGCATCCTTAAAGATCCTGTAAGGCACAAATTGGACGATGAAAAGGTTTCCTTTCCTTGTTCTTCTTCTCTAGACCTCACAGGAACAATCCTTCCTTCACCTCCTGCCAGCTACATTCATGACT
>JAVCKT010006712.1:13178-23319 GCA_032273925.1 Rhynchotus rufescens
TGCAGAAGAGCAAGAGAACTTGCAGAATTAAGGAGGCAAACAGGTTGTTTCTCAGCCCTGCCCTCTCTGCCCCTGGAAGAGCCGCCTGTACAGCAGTGCTGGGCTGCGGCAGCACCCACCTCTTGAGCCCATGGAGGTCAGTGAGTTCCCCCAGCTTGTGCCGCACGGACTCCATGACATCCGAGTCCCTGCAAGGGTAGACAGGAAAACCCACAGGAAAACAAAAGAGGAAATTCAGGCTACTACAAAACATTTCAGGCCACAAAAATGACAGTGCAAAGGAAAGATGCTGGTATGAATGAGTGTGGGCTGACAGCGCTTCCCAAAAGTGTCTTCCACCAAACTCTCCAAGCACACTGCTTGTTTCCAAGAGCAACCCTTGCATAGGAATAAAATCAGGTTCAGTACGTTGCTTTTTGTCTTGAGCAATAAATCCTACCCATACAGAAGCAATCTGGGCTCTTTTCACTGCACAGCAGGCACATCCTGCATTATACTCTGCTCTTGGTGAGTTCTTACAGCAGAAAGCAATGGGGAACCAGGTCCCAAGTGAATTTCTAGGGCTTTTCAAAGGGTGCAGGTTCAAGGAATGCCTTGGTGACCCTTCCAGGACCCTCTGCAAGGAGGTAGGACCTTTCTCAGGCAGGTTGAGGGCTGTCAGCCCAGGAAGAAGGATGCTGCTGCTCACCACATGTCCAGGTGAAAGCTGGCAGTTTCCACATCTTCAAACTCCCTGCAAGACACAGTCGGAAAACATTACTCAAACAGCTGTCTGCAGTCAGAGATAGGCAGCAAGCAAGCAGGATAGCTAAAGATCAAGGGTAGGTGACTGCTACCAGGCTTCTGGGGAGATGAGACCCTTGCACCACCCGACACGGCCTGACACCAATGGGCAAGTCGTGGGAGAGTCCCAAGGAAAGGATTTTTGCCTCCACACTATGCTCTGTGGATCTTTTAATTGGATCAGACTTGAAATACAGTGAGAACCTGCACTGATCCATCAGAGTACAAAATCTCACCTGAGGTAGAAGGTTAACTTAGCTCTGAGCTTGGCATGTCACTAGTGGCCATCTAAAGGCACAACACCGAAACCCTCCAGCATCCCCCTGCCACCCAAGGAGGGATCCCTTGGAGAGATCCCTTGCTAAGCGAGGCAACAGCTATTGGCAAGGAGAGATGAATGGGAGGATTACAGGATAAATGTCTCATCCCACACTGGGCTCAGGGTCTGGTTTATGACTTGGGTGCGATGGATCTGGTCTTCGGGGATGAGGTCTTTGACCACAGCTTTTAGCCGCTTCTTGTTCTCCTGATGAGCTGGTTCCTGGCTCTTGGACTCAATTCCCAGCAGGCAGTATGGGTCACTGAACCCTGCAACGGCAGAGAAGTGAAGGACCTTGTTGCAACAGCAAGC
The DNA here is from genome assembly GCA_032273925.1 of Rhynchotus rufescens. Classification (NCBI taxonomy): domain Eukaryota; kingdom Metazoa; phylum Chordata; class Aves; order Tinamiformes; family Tinamidae; genus Rhynchotus; species Rhynchotus rufescens. Next base: position 14,593 of record JAVCKT010006712.1, read on the forward strand.
AGCAGCTGTCCTTTTTCTGCCCAAGACACCCACGTATCTCCACTCACCACTGACGTCTTTACCCAAAATCCCCTTGGCTTCCTTCACAGTTGCTTTCAAACAAAAAATTGGGCTCTGGAAGAAAGAAAAAAATGTCTAATTTCAGAGCAGTGGTGGGGAGATCTTTTCCACCCATCAGGCAGGATTCTCATGAGGCCCAAAGGAAAAGTCTGCTGGCAGAAAGCAGTCACGAAACTTAGCAGGGCAGCGAGTGTGCAGGGCTGTCACCAACCCTGCAAGGAAATCAGGGTTGGAATGGGACCACCCGGTCAGCTGCCACTTGTCACAGCAGGGTCAGGCCAGCAAACAGCTCCTGGGCAAGTGCCACGGGGAGCACCAGCTGCCCTACCCCAGAGTCCCAATGCCCAGGCCATGATGCCCCACAGGGGCACCCCGTGGAGCAGGGCCAGCCCCTGGTCATGTGCTGGGAGCAACATCCTTCTCCCTACCTCCAGTTCCTTGACCTGCTCCATGATGACGCTGTGCTCCTCCGCATCCATGCCGAAAGCCTGTTGCAAAAATTAAGGCTGATAACGGATGTTGCCTGGCTAACAGTGACGGGAGCACAGCCAGGGACTTCCCAGAGCTGGGAAGCCAGGCGCCTGCTCCATGGGAGCCAGCTGGAGCACTCGGTGGGAGAGAAGAGAAGCAAACAGCCCAGGAGAGAGGCTAGGGAGCAGCTGAAAGCTCTTACAGGAAAGACTGCTTCCAACCAGCCCGAGCTGAAGATAAATATTTCTTGCTGAGAGCTGCTTTTCCCAGGCACAAGCTTCCCCCTGCCCTCCGCCCAGATGTTGCTGCTACATCTGTTAAGGTGGCCCTGCCCTCCAGTTTCTACCCCACAACATGTGGAAGGGACAAAGAGGCAGGTTAGGGTGCAGCAGTGATGCTCCCGCTCCGGCTGGCACGTGGGCACAGACCTTTTGCACGTAGGCATAGAGCTCCTCGGCGTCAGCCACGTGGTTGTCCTCGGGCTTGCCCAGGCGGTAGTGGATGGTGTAGAGGACCTCCTCGTAGAGCAGGGCGAGCTGTGGCAGGAGAGGGCCCCCGGTCAGCCATGGCACCTCTCCTGGCACTGCCCTCCACAGAGGGACATTTCTATGTGATGGGGGTCACCCTGGCAGGGAGCTGCTCAGAGACATCCAGATGGGGCTCATTTGCTTCAGGGGTGACCTCAGGGGGCTTCACTGGGTCCTCAGGCGCTGTTTCATCCCCCAACAAACCCCTCTCCTCCCGCGGGGACCCTGGGGGTTGGCAGCCTGTGTACCCAAAGGAAAGCAGGCCACGCTCGTACCTCTCGCTTGGAGAATCGATGGGACAGATCCATCTAGGAGAAACAAGAAAACCAGAGATGTTTGGGTCTGTTGGCGCAGCAGAGGCCACCGCTGAGGGCCAGGTGCCCTTTGGGGCACACAGCGCCTGCAGGACACCCTAAAACCCTGCGGGTGCCCAGGGGCAGCGCAAAGCCCCATCACCACAGCCACCCTGTCCCCCGGGAGGCCACCAGTGTTCAGGGGAAGGCACCGGCGCCCACCGCAAGGTCAGCGCTGCTGTCATGGGCACGGAGGCGTCAAAGGGCGATAAGGCCGGGCGGCCGCCGGAGCCGGAGCCCTATCTGAAGGAAAAGCCAATGTTGCCATGGCAGCAAGCAGCTCCCGGCTGATACGGAGGCCGGAGGGAGGCCTCACAGTGACATTCGGTCTCCTGTGCCGAGCGGCCGCCGGCGCCTTCGCGCATCAGCCCGCGTCTCCCCCGCGTCCCTGCTGACCCAACCCGGCCGCCTGGGGCCCAACACGCCCGTTTTTCCTGGCGCGGTCGGCGCTGGCAGCCAGGCCGCACGGGGGCTGAGTGACTTCGCCCCCGCCAACGCTCCAGCAGCCCGTGACCCCGCTGGCAGGCAGAGGGAGGTGGGGACCCGAGCACAGCCTGGCTCAAAATTAACCCTAAAAAAGCAACAAAAAAGCTCAGCTTGGATTTGTTTTATTTAAACGTGTCTAGAGGTTTCCATGATGGGCACCCAGCAAGTCCCTCCTCAGGGAGGAACAGCTGAGCGCCTGCTTGGGGGACAGTGCGGGCCCTGAAATGACCCTAGAAAGCTCCTAAAAGCAAAATAACCAAAACAAAACAGAAAACAAAACCAGCAGCAAAACCCAACAAACAACCAAGCAGGGTCATTAACATTTGCTAGCAGCAGAGCTCGGGTTGGCGTAATCCCCCGGCCATCTGGACTCCGTTCAGCTCCTCCACCCACGGCGAGCTTAACCCTTGGCAGGAGGCGAAGCGGCCGTCGCGGCGCTGCGGCCGCCACCGCTCGGGCCTTGCCTGCACCACGGTGGGACGCGAGGGGAGGCCCGAGTTAGCCCTGGGGGATGCTGCTCGGGAGGAGAAGCGGGACGGGGCACCACGTACCTCAGGGCTCTCCTCCCCGGGGCCGGGCCCCGCGGGGCCCTCGCCGGCCGCGTCCATGTCGGGGCGAAGATGAGCCCGGCGCAGCGGAGCTGCTGCTGCCACCTCCCCTTCCCCACGTTCACATGCTCAGAGGAAACCGCAGCCTTATCACAGCCCGGCCATTTTAGCGAACGGAAGCGCGCGGGCCTCCTCGTAGCGCGAGGCGGGCGCGCAGGCGCCCCGGACGGCACTGCCATCGCGGAGCCGCGGGCAGCGCGAGGCAGCACGCGGGGAAGAGCGAGGCTTTACATCCGACCCACGCAGTCGCTTGCAAGACAGCCAGTGGCAGCAAGAACACAGCAGGTTTTGAAACAGCAGGAGCAAAACCCAGCCTGAAAATGGGGTGGTGGAGAGGCCAGGGAGGTGCAGTGTGCTGGCGGGGAGCCCTGCAGCGGGATCCCTTGCGCTGCGACGGGCACGCAGCCCTTCGTCCTGAACCAGCTGAGTGTGCAACCGAGAAAAACAGCAGCAGGAAGCGGCGTTAAAGCTTTGCATCTAACAGCAGCTTTCGTTCTCGTAAACAGTTTATCTGATGTTGGCTTGCAAGGCGGCTGCCTGTCAAAAGCTGCCAGCGATGCTCTCCTGCTCCAGCACACACACGGGGTGCTTTGCTCCCGGATGTCTAACGTGCTCATGGGCACGGACCGGTGCTGCAGAGCTAAGCGGGCGTTTGCCGCTAAGAGGATAAACCCGTGGGCTGCGGGGGAAGGAGCTGCAGGCTGCAACACCAGTGCAGAGTCACTGGGTGCTCTGCAGCGGGGCTGGGACTGTGGCTGGGTCCACAGTTGGACCCCCCCATCAAAGGGTTCCAGGCTTTCCATAGTCCCCAAACACTCCTTGAAACCTCAGACGTGCTGTGAGCATGGGCACCCCAAGGAGCAGAGGCTCTATGGCAGCTTTTGCAGTAATCCGTGGGGGATTTTGGCTTAATCCAAACAGGAAACTTCGGCTGTGTCATTTGGAGCTGCAAAGAGATGATGCCCACAGGCTCAAGGTGGCCTCATTGAGCCAGACCAGGCTGCCGGGAGCTGCAGATGGATCTGGGTGGGAAGCAGCCTCGGCTCCTGTTTGCTGTGCCCCGCTGCAAAATGTCATGTAGGGAAGCCGAGGTGTGAAGTGCCAAGCGCCACTTAAAGAGACTGCTGTCCCCTTTGCTTTTAGCTTTGAAAAGCAAAATCTGGCATAGCAAAAAGCAGCCACCTAGATGAAGACAAACTGCTGACATAGCCTGCAACTCCCCTGGAGCAACTCCCGGTTTCACTGCTTCTTCCCAACAAAATAGTGGCAGGTCTCAAAAAAAGGTCCCCTACCTCAACCAGTGCAGCGGGAATGATCAGTTAGAGGTTAGTCCTCCTCTCCACCTCCCTTTTCCTGGAAATGCTGAAGAAACAGAATCAATATCAGTGAGAAATACTGCTAAACATCAGTCATTCTCCAGTCAAAACCCAGTTGCTGTGCTGCCGATTTTCCTATCTGAAGTGTGCAAAGGTCGCCTTGGGGTGAGGTGCTGTTAAAAATGCTCTCCCCCAACATACTAGGGCAAAAATCACCAAGATCATGTATCTAGATCTATTTAAACACAGAAATGAGTCTTCATCCTCAAAACAAGTAAGAGAAACCCTAAAAGCAGCTGCCAAAACTACCACAGATTTCTGGCTAGAGGAAATAATCCAAACAAACTCCCTACCCCAAACCACAGACATTTAGCAGGGACCTTGCAAAACACCTCAGAAGCCCCAAGCTGGGAGACTTCCAGAGGCCTGCAAGAACATCAAGGAAACATCTTAGCAGCCCAGCCAAAAACGTTCAAGAAAAATGATGTGCAGCACTGCAAAAGGACTTATTTTTCTAAAGGGAGTAGTCAGCATACCTCAAAATAGACATCTCTTCCAGCAGCATCAATCTCAGTCCCCAATCACTGGCCAGTGGCACGTACCACATCTACTCAGAGTACACAGTGAACCCCTCCATTCCTTTTAAAAACATCTATTCTAAAGGAAAACCCATTTGTTATAGGATATAAATATAAATAGGATATATGCTTATGGGATATAACCTCATAGACCAGAATCCTGCAGGGTTATAGGCTTCCTCCAGTATGAATTAAGTCCTCAATTAATTCACTCATGGGGTTGTACTTGCTGTCATCGGGTCTCCAAAGAAAAGAGATTTCCAAAGAAAAAACATCATGGCACTTCTTAAAAGTTATCTTCCTTCTAGAGGAAATGCTGGTGCAAAAGGATCCTCTATAAGCAAGAAAAGTGGTTAATGTTCCTACCTCTCAGCTTGATAATCTTGACACCGCAGCCGGCCCTCACCCTTATCTCGATCTCTGGGCTGAAAACAGGCAAAAAGTCAAAAAAGTGATTTCAACACCTCCCTCTGCCGACTTCTGCTTTCAAATGCCAGGTCAAATGACTATGCAAAGCCAGGCTGCGCCTGCCGTGGTTTGGCAACCCACCTTGCAAAAACTCACCACGGAGGAGCACGGAAAGTGGTTTCAAAATACGCGAGACGCTCCCTTGTCCACGGATGCAACTTGTTTTGGGGCCGGTAATTTCATACCCGGGATCGATGCTGATTTTTTGCTTTCCTTCTCCGCTGTGGAGCACTTAGGCTACACTTAGGCTATTTCTGCCCTGCCTAAATCCACTCCTTTTCTTCTCAAGGGACTCTGGAGCACTTGGAGAGCTGCCCTCGGGAAAAGCTGTGGTACCCAGGGTGAGGGGGTGCCCCCACTCACCTCTGTGTTTTGCAGTGAGACATTTTAACAGGAGATGGAGGCAAATTCTGCCTTTCTGGGAAGTGCAGCGGGGACTTCCAATCATCCACAGAGGCAGCCAAGCGGCGTTTGTGCAACCTGCATTTCCTCTGGGAAGCGGGGCAGGAACACGGGTCTGACTCGAGCTGTCCCCGCGCCACCAAGGGGGTGACTCTATGGCTTCCTCTGAGCATGTGAGGGTGACTCTGGCCCTGCTTCCTCTGAGACAGTCGGCACCGTGGGCTGCTTAAGCCCTTCTCATCCCCAGCCCCTCAAGGGGAACCCCTCTAGTGTCCTCCTTTGGCCATCAAACACTGCAGCAGCCCGGGGATCTCTGCAGGTTTCCTCGGCTTCCAGTTACCTCTTCCTTTAGGAGGGCATGAACTTCATGTATTAACCTGGGTGCTCTTCATTTGGCTCGCAGGGCTCCACGGCAGCTTTAAAGCATTTTCTCCATTACTGTCATGTGCTGCATGGAAGTAGCAAATATTTTTTCCACCTCCCTTGCCCAGGGAAATGAATTCAATGTCAGCCACACAATTTATCATCCCCTCCCGGTGCCAGCAGAGCCCAGCGCAGCAGCTGTTCTTGCTGCAGGGCCAGGAAAGGGCCACGCAGATTTAGAGGCTGCTTCGTGGCACTGAGTTCAGACCAGCAGGACCTGGAGTAAATGCACGAGCCTGAGAGAGACCGAGATGCTTGGGAACGTGGCAAAGTTTGGGGCTAGCATCTCGGTATCAGACTAGGCGTGTTGGCATGATGGGTGTTGTGGCCTTCTGCCTAGTCACCAACTTTAACATCCGATCAGTCCTGACAAGGTTTTTCCTACTGCCACCTCTGTCTCGTATACACGTTAAAGTTCCTCTGAAGAATCAGGCTGTAAATCCCACCTAGGTGAGAAACCTTGGAAGAAAGGAGCAAAGTGTAATGTTGATCTCCTACCTGCAGATCCTGGGCAGACAAGTCTGGACATGGAATAGGGTTGCAGCTGGCGCGTGCTGCAAGAAGAGCGTCTGCGCCTGGCCAGGGCTCAGCCCTTGCAAAGCAAAGCACATAAATGCAGAGGAGAGAGACAAGGCTGGAGCAGGGCAAGGGAAAGCTTTAGAAATAGAGAATTTGCTGAGCTGAGCTCAGGCCGCGGGTTCCAGCAGTAGAGCACAAGCCAGTACCTTCTGCTGCAGGATCCAGACTCCAAGTGGGAAGGAAATCAGTCGCCTGCCAGGTCACAGGGATTGCAGAGACTCTCCTGAGTCCATTTGTGTCCTGATGTACAAAATCCAGCAGCTCCAGACAGCAGGAATGACTCCACTCTCCCACTCTTACAGTTACATTGGGCTATTCACATCCCGCTGCGTCCTCTGTCAGCCAGGCAGCGCCTGGGCAAGGAAGGTGCTGAAATACCCGTTTCCAGTCCAGTCCCATGAGGGCAGCTCTCCGAGCTGAGTCACAGAACAGCAGACGGGAAACACCCGACGTGACTGCAAGAAAAACCCTTGCCTTGAACCCACAGCTCTGCCCTACATGTCCCAGCATTTTTAACCAATCCATATATATAAATATATATAAATAAAAGAAATCCCTATTTGCTTGTAAAGCTTGAAACCTGAAATCACCTCTTGGTCACGGCGGGTGTTAATCAAACCCACCTTCTGCCCACTTGGGAGTTCTTTGCAGTGGACATGGCCACTTGGCAGCCCGCGGCACTTACCTGGGGGCTGGAGAGGCTCCGGGTGCTCCCGGCTGCTGCTGCGGCTCCGGGACGGACTCAGCCTGGATTTGCCCTGCGCCTCCCGCCACCTCCGCTCGCGCTTGCACAGGCGACGCCACCACCCATAAATCAGTGTCCCCTCACGGCGGGAGGCAATCGATGGCGCATTGGGCTGTGCTGCTGGCAGAGCGGCTGGCGGCCCTTGAAGGAAAGCACACGTGGGGCGGGCGGGCGGCCAGCTCTGCCTCCCCGGCTCCCAAGGACGGCTTAGGGCACCTCCTCGCCTGGAAAGGAACTGGTGCCAACTCTTGCCTTGCTTTGATTTTTTTGGGGATGGGTTGTGCACAGGTGGAGCGCTCAGGTAAAGCCTCAGTGCGCTGGTGTGGACGAGAATAATTGCGACTTTTCTTGGGCTATAGATGCTCCTGAACGAGCATTTTTCCACACCATCTTTCCAGAGCAAAGGCAAAGGGCATCTCAAGCCCTACAGGGGCTTGCAGGAAGTTTGCAACGAGGACCTGCCATTCCTGCAGCAACAGCTTTTTGCATAACATCTCAAAGCCCTTTAGAAAGACTTGGTTTCACCACAGCCCCGCGCAGCATGGAAACAGCCCTGTGCTCAGAGGGGGAAGCAAGCCCCACGGCCAAGGGACAGACTTCTCCAAGAGCTCAGTCAATTTGAGAAGACATTATTGTAGGCCTTAGTAGGAAAACCATTTATGCTAAAAGATTTACTGGCTTCAACAATTTAATCATTCCAGATGCCCTTCTTTTATTAGATAAACTTTTATGCAGATCAATAAAGCATAATGCTGTCCAAATACTGCAAATCAGTGGTATCGATTTAGCTTTCATATGACAGCATTACTGCTGCATAAAAACTGATTAAACATTCAAGCTGCAACTAGATATGGATTCATATTAATGCCTGCCCTCATCCCCACTTGCAGAATGGGGGCAGACTTTCACCAGCACGTCATATTTTAGCATTTAAAATCTTCCCCTGTACATGGGCAGGACTGAGGGAACGTTCCACCATATCAAAGCTATTTTCCAGCAGAGCTCAGTGGTCCCATGGCGGAGAGGAGAGCAAGTATCTGAGCCAGATCCACGTCCTTCGCTCACATCTCAGCAGGTGAAGCGGGGATTCCCACCTACATCAAACCGGCCCAAAGTTGCACCCTCCTGAACTGCACTGCTCAGTGTCCCACCTTGTCTGAGCCCTTCCAGCACGTGACTTGGCCAGGCTTTTGGCCCCATCTCTCCATCATTCCTGCCCTGTGCTTTACTTTCGCCCACTGTACTCCAGCCGGAGTGACTGTGATTGAGCTGTTCATTTTGACTCACTCCTTCTCACCTCTCCATCCAACGCGCCAAACTTCATCCTAGATCAGGAACGTTCACCCACAAATCACTCTCAAAAAAACCCACTGATTTAGCTCAGTATTACCTTTGTTAAGGAAAGGAGTATTTGACTTCTTCCATCCTGATCCAGCTTTCTAAAATACCTTCATTTTTAGCAGCAAAGAGCACTGCCTCTCACCTTACCACTTGCCTGTGCTAGGGAAATTGCGACTCCACTTCAACACTGAGGCCAAGTTCCAAATACCAAGGCAGGTATCGAAAAGCTGCTTCTCTCACTGTGCGCTCAAATCGACCTTCTATGCTCACCGTAAACGGAGGAGGCAAGTAACTCCGACACCTATCGTTTCGCTGGGGATTGACACTCACTGACGAAACGATGTATATATGACTGAAATTGAAACCGAAG
>JAVCKT010006713.1:0-10136 GCA_032273925.1 Rhynchotus rufescens
CGCGGGCACCGGGCCCCAGAACCCCGCGGGGCCCTCGTCCGGCCGCCGCTTCCCTTCCCTTCCCGGCGGCAAGGCCGGGAGGGAGGCAGGGCCGCCGGCCCCGGTGCTGGGGGCCGCTCGTTCCCGCGGGACCCCCCGTCCCGCGGACCTGCCGCGTTTCTGGCCCGGGGGCTCCCGCGGTGCCCGCCCGGGCCCCCCAAGGCGGCAACCGGCAGCCCCCAACCTGAGGCCGCCCAAGTCGGTGGGTGTCTGCAGGGGGGATTGGGATGCAGGGGAATGCTGCCTTCATCCAACACATCCCATCACCCCGCGGCTCCCGTTAATCACAGCAGCATTCCCTGCAATCCTTGGCATTCGCCACCCTCCAAACGTCTCGCAAAGCAGGGTCTCAGATATTTATTTGGGAAAGGGCGAGCGCTGCTGCTGCTGCCCCCAGATGGATCCCAGCTGAGCGAGCAGCCCCCAGCAGCCCTGCCGGCCCCGCTGCCCCCGCAGCGCAGGCTCCTGCCTCCAAAGAGCTGTAGGGGCCACCTGCTCAGCCCGTACCCTGAGGCCCCGTTGCGGCACCCAGGAAGGGTTTACCAGGCCGTGTGGCCAGGGGACACAAGAACATGGTGGCCACACATCCCCAGGAGGGAGAGAAGGTGGAAGGGGCTGCACCATGGGGGCTGGGGACCTGCGGAGGCTGCGCATTCACCAGCAGCTGCTTGGGGAGACGGTGAGCGGCCAACTTGGCCTTTTTCCCCTCAATCCCTGGACGTGCTGGTACCACTTGAGGTCTCCAAGTCCCCAAACTAGAGTCCTTTCCCCCAAAGTAGCAGTGGGCCGCGCAGCGGTGCAGGCTGCACACTGAGCATGCCAAGGAAGGATGCAGCTCCCCTCCACACCATCGTGCTCAGATCCGAGCACAGTGAGGACTTTTCCCCTCTTTGGACAGACATTGCCCCACGTCAGCGCAGTCCTGACCTTCACACTGGCTCTGATGAAACATCGAAGTTTTTCCGTCCCAGAGAGCTGGTTCGGGGAAGCTGAGCTTGCAGCCATCTGGAGCTGGAGCTGCTCCTGCTTTTGTGCTTTTGCCTCCTCTTTCCTGCAGGTGAACAAATCCCCAGTGTCAAATTAGAAAGCAAACGGCAGGAGCTCTGGGATGGGTACGGCCACGAGCTGCAGGAGCTCGGTCTCGGCAAGGCTTTTGTAATAGGGCACAGGCCCCACACGCCACCTGAAGCAGGAGCAAAGAGCTCGCGCAAGGGCTGCAAGTATCCATGTGGAAACAGAGAAGGGTCACAGTGAAATAGTTATAAGGAGAAGGAGGGCAGAATTAGAGGCAAAATTATCCTCATGGCCTCATACCTGACATCCTCTAAAGCTTCTTGCAAGTACTAATTAGCATCTCATGCTCTATGTGCCAGAGTTTCATCCGTCTAATCCTTCTTTGTACGAAGGAAACCAAGGCCTGGGAGAAGAATTCCACTAAGTACTAAGCACCCACGCTGCAGGTTTGTTGACTTCCACAGTCTTTGGGTAACAGTGTCATTTCAGAAAAAGAAGAGGAGCCAGAAGGGATCTTAAGAGATCACCCAGTCAAGCCCCGCAGCAAAGGGGAAATTTATGTGTATTTTTGCATTTTTTATGAAACTTCATTTAAAATTTCAGACAGCCACTAAGGCAGATGGACCCTTCCGGGGCAACCCACTGCACTATCACACTGTCTTTGTGCTTTACAAAGCGGCTCTGAGCCTCCATCGACCAGTTAACTCCAGCACAGCCTGCACCTTCCCTTTGCAGCTATCTTTTCAGGATTTGAAATCCAGTCCGGGTGTCTGAGTGCTCTCTAGACTAAACAAGCTCATTTCCTTCGAGCTGGCCTTGCAGGTCATGTTTTTCCTACACCTCTTTTCACTCGCACTGCTCTCCCCTGGATTTCCTCCAGCTGCTCCTGGAGCTGGGCTGTCCTTTAGCCAAAGCGCTAACGGGATCGAGCAGAATTATTTCATATGTCTGGCAAACACAACTCCTGTTTATACATTCCACGCTGCGCCTGCTGGTTACCCCCCACTCCCCACCATGACATCTTCCCCTCCTGTTGCGCTTCACTGCAACCCCTCAATTTCCTTTTGCAAACCTCAGGAATTGCTCCACAGGAGAGATGGGGCTGAGCGTCCCAGGTAGGACATGAATGCTGAACTCTCTGACTCCAGGTCCTGCTTTCAGACCAGGCCTCAAACTTCCCTGCAATCTCTGTCGATATCCTTTGATGCAGGAGGCGAGCAAAAAGCAGCCCAGCAATGCGCAGACCGGCAGCCTATGTGCTGGTAGTGAAACAAAAACCTTGTCCAGGGAGAAACTACCCAGTTCCTGAGCAGCTGAGGCAGGTGAGCACCTGCTGTGCTCCCCCTGCAACCCTGCCTCTCATGAGCTGCCTGCACCACCGAAGAACAGCCGCATGTGCGGCCCAGGGCAGCCTGGAAGCTACAGCGGGGAGCCAGGAGCAGCAGGAGCAGCGTTTTCTTCAGTACTAACCCTGAAAGGGACAGGAAACAGCAGCAGCTTGTGAAACAAGCCAGAGCCAACACTCCATAAGGAAACGGGGAGCAGCTGGCAGGGACACGCAGAGTGTAACGTCAGATCTGGCTGGGCCTCGTCTCCAGGGACTGGGAGAGCTGCAGAACAGCAGCTCCCTCCTCCAGCTGTGGGAACCGAGGCAGCAAAGCGCAAGGCTGGACATCAGAGGGGAGCCCTTGCCTTGCTGCTCCTCTGTACAAGGAGAAAAGTGTATTAGCCATGAGTGCTGCTCTTCCTTGGGACAGGGACAAAGGGGAGTTTATGCAAGGCTCTCCCCCATGCCAAAGTATTCCACTTTGCAGTTGTTTCCCCATTCTGCTCTTTCTTGCAATCCCTGAGGACGGCTATGCCGGACACATTCTGTCTTTCCAGGGATGCTGAGGTGTGACCGATTCCTGCTGCTGGGCACCGAGGCAGCTGCACAAAACCCCACTGGGCTGTCTGCACCGTGCACAGTCCTAGGGCCCTGCTGCTGCTGTCAGAAAGGACAACACTGACCTGTTCCCTCGTCCTGGGATTGTTTAGAAAAACATCTCAGTGCCCTTCTCCTACACAGCCTCTGTTCCTTCCAGGTAGGACAGGAACGGGCTCCTTTGCAGCTCTTAATCTCTTAATACAGTCTTCCTTGTTATCTCCAACTTGTTTTCTGTTGCTGAAGAACCTCCCTCATTCCCCACGCAGAACTTCTTGCTACAGTTAAGTCCTAAATTGGAAGGCAGAACACGTAAGCTGGATGGCGAGAGCAGCAAGGCCCTAGAGCTATGCAGAACCCTTATAAATCAGTGAAAGCAATCAAGAGATCTGTCATTGAGCCGTTGTGCCTTTGTTCTGCAAAGACTGGCGAGTTTGAGGTATGCCGAGCCCATAAACAACCATAAACCATAAAGCAGCTTCATGTGTAAGTGCTTCTGTCATTAACACTGTCACCATGACTTGGAAAGTATTTGTCTGAGCCTTGTCCAGCAATCGTGGGATTGAACCTTGACACCTTGGTTCCAAGACGACATTTCAGCACATCACACAGAGCTCCTCTCACAGACAAGCTTCCCACACATTATTGCCAAATTTCAGCTGTTCTGGATTTAGCTTCCTCTCAGAAATGTCAGCTCTACAAATGGAAATAATGAGTTGCCAAGAAGTGAGCTGACTTGTGATTTTTATAGCAACTGCAACAGAACTCAGGTTTGCTTGACAGCAACAGGGAGCTCCACCCAAGCTGCTCTTAACTGAGTAACAAAGAGAATTCTCAAAATCTGAGTACTAACCTGGCTCTCATTTAGTTTCAGGGGTGTCCAATTAACATAAAAGCCAACATGAATGTGGGAACAGCGCACAGTGAGGTGAACCCCAACACCCGTGTCATGAACAGCCGAGGCATTTGGTTGTCCTACGTCCTTGGAATCGGCCTGCTGCACGTCGTGCTCCTGAGTATCCCCTTCTTCAGCGTTCCTGTGGTCTGGACTCTTACTAACATCATTCACAACATGGTAAGAGCTGCATTTTCTGGGACACGCAGAGTGGGGGTTCTCAGCACTGGCTGCTCTAGTAAGATTCCTGTTGAAACAGTTCCTGTATCTGCATTTCCAGAGCTGTGAGGTGACTTACTCAACCTCCACCCCTCCGGCTGCATCTCAGGCTGGGACTCTTCAGGAGTCAGAAATATTCCCTCTTAATGGGCACCCTTATGCTTACATTATCCGTGGCTCTAGCAAAATAAAAGAAAGTAACTGGAGCTGCTGGGGCAGGGAGCTCAGCACAAATGCTGCCTGGTTTTCATCCAGATCATCCCTTCCACTGCTCTCCTCTGTGCCCTATCCTGGGACCAGCAAGGAGTTTGAAAGACCACCAGTAACTCCCTTTAAAAGACATGCCCAACTTAGCAGACACTTGCTGCTGGTCTCTAACTCCTGCTCTGCTTCAAGAAGTTACCTGGTAATGAGAGCATGAAGGGGCCCTTGCTGCTCGCAGGTTTACCAGCACCCTTGGGAAGCATTTGGCATTGTTGCCACACGGAGCAAGTCTGTGCCGACACCCTGATCCCAGAGATCCCCATGCTGCAACCACCTTCTTTGCTTACGCCCAGGAGCTGCCACGTCCGAGGTAGCCCCAGCCAGCAGTTTTGTTCTTGCAGCTTCATTAGCTCTTATGGCTGCATTAGCTGCGGCGGTGCTAACGCCCATTGCAGCGAAGGGCTGCGAGGTCCCTCTGGCAGCACGGCCCCCTCGCTGGCGCCGTGCACTCCAGGCCCCTCTCGTTTGCTGCAGAGCATGTACATCTTCCTGCACACGGTGAAGGGCACGCCGTTCGAGACGCCCGACCAGGGGAAGGCTCGGCTGCTCACGCACTGGGAGCAGATGGACTACGGGGTGCAGTTCACGGCATCGCGCAAGTTCCTCACCATCATGCCCATCGTACTGTGAGTAGCGCGCGCCGCCCGACCCAGCGCCACTGCCTGACCCAGCGCTGCCCCAGGGAAACCAAACGCTCCCCCATCCTCCAAGGCGCTGCTTTGGTGCTCCCTTCTCCAGCTCTGCTTGCCCAGCAATACATCTGCTGACATATTTAGTAGCAGGCTGTAGAATAACACACTTATGCCAGTGCTACTTACACCTTGGCTACTCTCAGGTTAACTGTTGCAAGAACAGCCTCCAGCTTCCTTTGGGGTCCCCTGCAACTGGAGCTAATGCTCCTCAAGTACTTTGGATAGACCCATATAGACTAAGGGCCATCATCCTGGGCATTGCTGGGCTAGCAGGGAACTTGTTCTTATAGACCATGTTAATATTTAAGAGCCTGCTCCGGACTAGGATCCCATAATAATAGCCACAGAACAGGAACAGAACAAAACCACATGCTTTGTCCAAAAAGAGGCCAGATACAGGCTTAAGCAAGCAGGGAGCAGTGAGGAAGACTGAAACCATGGGTGCTGTAATTCAGCTTACTCTTTTTGTCCCCTCCTTTCCAGGTATTTTTTAACCAGCTTTTACACAAAGTACGACCGGATACACTTCATAATCAACACCATCTCCCTTATGAGCGTCCTGATCCCCAAACTGCCCCAGTTGCACGGAGTCCGTATCTTTGGCATCAACAAGTACTGAACTGCTTGGATGGAGCGAATTGAAGAGGAGCAGGGGAGAGGAGGGAAATTCCGTCTCCTTAGTCTTTCTCCTCACCCTCATGCACACTGGGATATAGTTTCACGGCGGCCGTTTAAATGCAGTATCCAATAGACGTATACCGCATGCTGGATCCTCATGCCCAATAAATCTAAACAAGCTCCAGAGTAGAGTTTAGTGCAGAGCAGGATACGTGATGCTGGATTTCTTTAATCCAGTGTCATTAAGCAGATGCAGATACACTGAGACTTCAAGGTACAAAGAGGACGAATTCTGGGGAGGTTTTCATCTGTCCCAGGCATAGAAGGAAAAGTGCAGGGATGAGGGAAAAAGCTTCTAGTGCTGGTACTATTGCTGTGGTAAATGCACTTTAAAATATATTTCCCTTTCTAAAGCTAGGTGCTTTAAATGATACATGGGAAAATCCAAAGGGATACAGCCAGACTTTCCCAAAACTTGATTGTTTTAGGATATAGGTTTCAGATTGGAGTAGGGAGTGAGGAAGAAGAGTGTGACAGATTTTTATTTTTCAGTCCTTTATCCCACTGAGAAAGGATTTTACTGAGAAGAATACAGGAAAGAATGACCTAGAGTTTGTCAGAGCTTTCGGTTTTCTATGGTACCATTCATGTGGTTCCGGGGATAAAGTCCCTGTCTGTTCCTAAATCATGCTAGTTATTTTCAGCTCACAGCATAATTTGAGTAACTTTGCTCCCCACCCCAAAGAACCCATTTTAAAGCACACCCTGAGAGCTCAGGTAGTGCTCAAAGAGCCTTTGGATTAAGGGGCAGGAAGCAGGTTATTTTAATGTTTGACTGGAAGTGTCACTTGTTACAGGGAGATCAAATGAGGATGCAGCAAACTGAAGACTGAGAGCTGAGCTGAGAGGCCAATGGCTGCTGGATACAGGCATTTAATGGTTGTGAGTGGAATTTTTCTCCTCCAGGCAGCAACTTGATCACCCAGGTCTGGGTACATGTCACTGACACAGCCCGTTCTCCGGTTAGCTGCGAACTTAATTCAGTGTCTCACTTCACACCAGGAAGTGTCTGATATCTGACTCGCCTGGAAGCCTGTCCCTTACCTCAAGGCACAATGTCTGGCCCAAATACTGCAGCAGTGTCCCCTGGCCCTCGAGTGGCCTCCAAAAGGGTGAGGAGCTGTAGGACAGCTGCACTAAGCAGCAGCAGCAGCCAGCTACTGAATGGAGCCCCAGAAGGATGCAGTGGGTCACTGAAGATAACTGATGATTTAGGAATAGAAACAGTGTTGAGCTTTTTCCTCCCTCTGTCAAGTTGTCTACCTAAATAAAATGGGTTTGCAGGTTTAGATCTCCTAGTTGAGAGATCTTTCTACTGTTTCCAAAGCAGTAGGTTTTTATTTTAGGTTGTGTGCTGGTTGAAATGTGTTTTTCCTTATGCTTCCCCCAAAAGCCAGTAGTTTTGTTGTCTTAGTCCTTGTACATCTCGATTTTGACAACAATATAAACATTTTAAATAAGGTATTTTGTTCCTGCATTAGCCAAGTATAGCCTCAGAGGTCAGTGGGCCAGAGTGGATATTGATGAGTTCTCTTTATGGTCTCAATAGAGACACAGATAGAAGAACTTCAAGTTTGCATATAAGGTCTAATAATACTCCATGCCTAATTTTGGGCAAGCTGTTCTACTTCTCTGTCTCAGATTTACTATCAGACTGCTGCAGAGAAAGGGAAAAACAAAACATTCAATATTTCTCAGAGGGCTGTTGTAATGCCCAGAGACACATTATCTAATATGTTTGAAATGGAAATAATCTTAAGTCAAAAGGAAGTTCTTGAGAAGACAGACAAAAAAAGAGAGTCTGGCTTGATGCTTAAGTGCTGTTCTCCGGTGAGGGAGTTTGACAGATGTCTAATTTATTTGTTTTTTTGTTTGTTTGTTTTAAACCTTTTAACCACCATGACATAGAGATTGCTGCTTTAGTTAAGGTACTATATACCCTAAAGCTAATATACTCTTTAAGATACTAGACAATGACTTTTGAAATAAAATATTGTTTTCAAATTAGAGCTAGTTCTTCAATCAGCTGAGTATCTTTGATACTGTTGATTTCTTATTCATTTTAATGTCTTGAATGCCTATGGAAGGCCTGCTACCTTCACATTTGTAGAGCCTGTTCTTAACAGGATGGATAAGCCAATATCCGTGGTGTGGACTGCATGGTGCTCAGCAAATCCGAATGTCTGACAGCACGTGGAATGTGCACACTATTGGCAAATCTCCTCTGGGGAGAAAGAGCACAATTTAGTTATTTAGGCAGAATGTGAGGGGCAAAAACCATCTACTTACCTGCAAAGACGGTTAATTTACCAACGATGCTTCTGCTTAAAAAAAAAATCATCCCAATAGATATAAGTATTGACTATTTCTGCAAGTCTATGCACATAACAAAATCAGGGCTATTTTGTCGTTTTTAGCAGAAATACAAACCGAAGTTCAAGGTCAGATGTTTGTAATGAAATACGTCGCTGTGGCTTCATTGAACACCTTGGTGTTAAAGCAGCCGAGGATCTGAACATATTTTACTATTAACTGACACTACAGACATTTGATTCCATCTTGTTGAATTAAAGATTAATTGCTAAATAATATAGAATAGAATGGAATTACAAGCTTCTCAAAAGAGCAGTTTTTAAAGCCTAAAAATCTCGTTAGACAAAGCCTTAATTTTAATAGCAAACTTTTCTGATTTACTTTGTTCATACTGAAATGAAATAAAATAGCCATTACACACATGTATTTGGGGTTATGTGGCAAGCTAGATTCTTCACAACATAGGCATAGCATTTTGGCCAGGGAATATCTTGAAGTTACCTTGGACTCACGTACTTTATCCTATCAAATGAAATATAAATGAAAACAGGAAAAATATGGGAAAATAAAAACAGAAAAAAAAACATTTCATGTTAAGTATACAGTATGTTAAGCATCTAGATAAGACTTGTAGTTACTTCAGCAATTATTGATTTGATATCAAGATGTCATCTGCAGAGTAGGTATGAAAATTAATAAGAAATAGAAAACAACCTACCCGAAAAAGGCTGTCCATTAGTTCTCTTAGACAACAAGTTTTGCTCCAAGTACCTGCAATGAAGGAGACAGATGATTGTTACTGATTTTAAATGTGATTTTGATCACAACATACAGGATATTTCCCTCTGAGCCTTGTACTAGCTGCCTGCACAGTGACCAGAATAAACTGCCACTGGAGAATTAAAGGTAGACTCCATTAAGGGACCGAGAACAAAGAATGGACAAGTATGTACCTTAAAACAAAAAGAAAGAAAGAAAAAAAAAAAAAAAACACCACACAGCATTTTTGTTTTGCTGTGGATGGAGAAGGGAAAAGGTTTTGAGAAGCATCGTTAGATGCGTTCACAGGTGCTGGCAAAAGCCATCCCTTTGCCTGATCTTGTTGTGGGCAAAAACTGCTCTAAGCCATTGTCAAGACCATGTATTTGCACAGTACGGAAATCAGTGTACCAGGAAAAGCCACAAAACAATCAATACTACCAGCTTGATGTTTCCAGATTAGAGATTTTGTCTTACAATTAATTTAATATACCTAACAGGATGTCATAGAGCTCAATCCTTTGCAGGAGAAAGCCTTTAAAAAAAAAGGAGTACCCTGAGATCCAGGGCTACTTAGTTCCACAGTTTTATTTAAAAAAAAAAGAAAAAGTACGGTACTGGCCCTTAAAAAAGGGACAGCAGCTGGATTACCATTGTTAACATATTAATACTTCCTGTTGTGACTTACATTGCTTTATCATTGCCCATAATAATATACATTTTAAGCATGTGAGTGGTGTGTATATGCATCTTCTTTGGATCAATTTAAACAAGCTAAATTAGTTTTTTATGGAACATTCTCACATTGTACATAGTTTTAGGGTTTTTTTCCAGTAGCCCTTCTTTTTGCTGTGTATACAGAAAATCTCACCTAGAGAACTTTCTAAAATAAAGTGTGAATATTTTTATTACTCCTTTGTACAGTATTCTAAGAGAAACTAATAAAGTAAGTATTCATGTAAAAACTTGTGTTTGCTTCCCTGCATTTTGTATGGCAAAGTTTTGCTGTTAAACGAGCTTAAAGAGTGCAGAAAGGCTACAGCCTCCTGGAGTGGAGCACAGTGGGTGCAAATGTGCATCACTGCTCATCTGGACATACAGCGAGTACAAAAGAGACACGTCAAGTGCTTTGTCCTCAGTGCTCTTCCCCTCACATGCCTGGCATTAAAAAAAAAAAACCTGTAGGAATTATCTAAAATCTTACAGAAAATCCCAAGAAGCGGTTTATGACAGCTTTCATATATGTAACACACATACACTGTCCAGAGATGTAAATGCAACGATTAACATAAGGCAGCTAGTTCATGAAAGTGCTCCCATAAAATAACATCATTGCTCT